>JAJOOR010029476.1:0-34300 GCA_036250505.1 Solanum acaule
GGACAATACCCAATATGTTCTTCTATGTCTTTTTAGTATTGTTTAAGTTGTGTACGGGATTAGTCCCGAATTTTGTACTCTAAAGTATTAGATGGTTTGAGACATCATGTATAAAGTCTAGAAAGTCTTCCGCTTGCTATTTTTATTTATTTAAATGTTTTCTTGGTAAAGAAAGTTTTAAATTCATTATGTTTTTAGTGTTATGCGATGAATGAATGCTAAGAGGCTTGTATTAGACCTCCGAGAGGTCGAGTACGCCGGTTACGACTAGGGGGTGCCCTCGGGTCGTGACAATATTGGGCCTTGGCAGATTTGGCTGCTGGGCTTTAATTTAATTTTCCTTTTATTTAACTTAGAGTGGGCCTTAATTGAGTCCATTAGCATATGACCAAATCTGATCCATAAACCTTGGCCTTTTTAACTAGATCCATATAGCTCAAGTAGGTGATGCACCTACTTGGTCCTTTGGACCGGTCTATAAGTCAAAGTAGGTGATGCACCTAATTGTCACCTACTAGTTTAGTTAAGTCAAGCAAATAGTTCACTTATTTTATTCCATTTTCTAAATATTAATCCCTTTTTCTTTAACTTAGCACTTAACTTTCAACTTTAAGCTCAATTACCACCTTACTATCTCGAGTTTAAATACTCCCGTTGGAGTTAACTTGCAGTACACATGCTGAAACCTGCAAGGCATCACATCACCTTTCGATATAGATTAAACCAACGCTAATCATATGAGAGACATGGTCCCTCACCTATACGATAAGACTATGTAAGGTATCACAATAATAGAACAAACATATGCATAATATGGGCTGTTACAGTAATGTACCAGTGACCACATCAGGAAAATCTTCTTTATCCTGGCGAGCCTGGAGAGCATACAACCTATTCTAGCATTGACCGCCACTTTTACAAAATGTAGCAGCCTGCTGAGTTGGGCGCCCTGATGGTGCTGCTGGAGCTGTAAACTGAGCCCTACTATTGTTACCTTCTTGTCCCTGTTTAGAAGAAGGGAAATCCCTCAACATATAGCCAGACTGTCCACATCCAAAACACCCTTCCTTCCTTGCAAGACACTCGCCCAGATGGTTCTTACAACATTTTGGACAAGTTGGGTAGGTTCTAGGATCTAAAACACTCCCCTAATACTCAGAGCCTGATGCCCTACCTTTGTGATCCTGTCGAAACCTGTAGAATGGAGCTCTAGCTGATAAAGGTGTTGGGGCTAAAGATTTTTTGTTGAAACTGTGAGCGATTTCCACCACCCGATTTCTGCTGAGAGTAATCCTAGTTGCATGCCCTAGCCTTTTTGTTGTCCTTAGTCTGTTCCCTAAGTTTGTCTCCCTCAACCTGCTGAGCATGAATCATAAGCCTAGAGTTATTGATTTCATCTAACAACATAGCATTCCTGCACTCTGTCTTCACTAAGTCAGACACACCATATAGAAACTTAGACATTTGTGCCCTCGAATCAGCGACCATATGTGGAGCATACCTGGAGAGTTGGGTGAACTTATGTCCGTACTCTTGGACTAACATGGAGCCTTGCCTCAAATTCATGAACTCCTAAGCTTTTGCCTCTCTCAGCTCTCTTGGAAAGAACCTGTCCAGAAAAGCTCCGGTAAAACACTCCCAAGTCATAGGAGCTGCATTCTCACCTCTATTTTGTTTCCATTACGTGAATTATATGTGAGCTACATCCTTGAGTTGGTAGGATGCCAACTCTACCCTATCATTCCCAGTTACCTGCATCACTCCAAAGATCTTTTTGACCTCATCAATGAAATTTTGGGGGTCCTCACCAAATTGCGATCCTAGAAACTTAGGCGGATTCATCCTAAAAAAATCACGGACCCTAGCTACCACTGATCTACCACTAGAATTTACAAGAACTGGAACCTGCTGGTTGTTCTGGCTAGTCACACTCTGAGCCAAAAACTGAATCGCATTTCGAAACTCTGCATTCAAAACTTCCTGATCTGGTACTGGAGGAACTGCAATTTCATTGCATACATTAGCATTCCTTGCGTAAGCTCTACAAGGAGGAATGATCTGAAATGCATAACGACGAGTTAGAAGGTATATCATACCCACGCACAATACAAATAGCAAGAAAGTGAAGTTTTCCTAAAACACTTCGTAGCCTCCCTCTAATTATATGTGGTGCACTTCACACCCATGAAAAAGACTCTACTTAGTGTTGCTTTTTCAGACATGTTAGGACACTTAAACCTAATGCTCTAATACCAAGTTTGTCACTCCCCGAAGCTACCCACTGCGTAAACGTGGGACCTAGTATCACGATTAACCCCAAGCTAACCCTGAGCTGGCATATCATAAGCACACTAAAAATAAATACTGAGAGGAAACATAAAACATGATATAAACTAAATGATGGGAAATACCCAATACTGGTCTAAGTAATAAAAACTAAGCGTTAAATCATAACTGGAAGATCAAACTCAAAGATAAAGCTGAATCTAGTACTATATATGAAATAAGCCTCTAACTGACTAGAGATTTTGGGACATGCTGATGAATCTGAGATTTGGACTCATTTAGGGCTTTATTTGTATAGGTTTAGTGTCCTCAAATGCTTGTTTTGTGCCAATAATTGATGTAAAACCCTTGATTTCCAGGTATATGGATTGAGGAACAATGCAAGGACACTAATGTGCAAAAAGGAACGAAGTAAGTTGAAAGAATAAAGAAAAGGAAGCCTGATGATCGCCAAGTCTACTTGGTGAGTCACCGAAGGGATCCTTGACCACCTAAAGTTCCATTGTGCCAAGCCTGAAGGAGAAAATCAAGTTGGCGAGAGAAAGGAGCAATCAGTGGATAGCCGAGTGGTTCTGCGATTTAGTGTTAGATCGCCAAAGTTATAGGCCTGGAGGATGCTGAAGGCCAAGACAGAAAGGCGGTGAAATCAGCTAAAGGGCACATCGCCGAGTGGATCGGCGAACCTGACCTACTGCGCCGAATGGCTCTTCACAGCATAGTTTTGGCGACTATAAATACATTTTTGAACATTTAGTTTAGTATGATATTATTATTCAATATTGAGTTCTAAGTTTTTGACATTGAATTCTTAGTGTTGAGACAAGTTTTCATTAGCTTTAAAGAATTGTGGTTTTTCACTTTTGAGAAATTGGAAGTGGGTCTTTGAGATTCTTCAATTAGAACTTTTGTAAAGCCGAAATTAATTGTACCCAGTTGATGGAAACACAATTTGGTAACGATTACTATCTTTTTGTGATGTTTAACTAAAACCCCAATTCTTGGGGTGTGATTATGGGCTGATTTAGTTTATGGGTATTGCTAATTGTTAGTTTAAATGCTATTTAGAAATGATATCAATCAGTAATTGTGGTTCAATTTAAGAATTATAGTTGCAATGCAGTTCTACTTTTGTGTTTTTGGCTTGCTCGAGAGAGAGGTTTTAAAACCAAGATTATTGATTGATGGTTTGTGGGTATTGGGTTATCATGGATTCAGCTCGAGAGAGTGAATCCTAAACCCTTTTCCACAGATTCAGCTCGAGAGAGTGAATGAACTAAAGTGTAAGGTATTCTTATTTTTTATGCTAGTTGATGTTCGAGAGAAATTGACTTGATTCAGGGTAAATTGTTCGAGAGAAACTTTACCTCCTCTATACCCTAGCTTATTCACTAATTTACAACTATTTTTAATAGTTGCAATTACCCATTTGTCTCCATTAGCCTATAATCAAATCAAATCCCAAGAACTTGTCTCATTATTATTATTTTTGTATTGTTTTGCTGCTGTAAAGATGAAATCTCTCTTACCTAGTTGATGGATAATCAATTTGGTAACGGTTTTTACCTTTTTATGATGTCTAGCTAAACCCCAATTATTGGGGTGTGATTATGGGCTGATTTAGCTTATGGGTATTGCTAATTGTTAGTTTAAATGCTATTTAAAAGTGAGTTCAATCATTAGTTGTGGTTTAATTTAAGAATTGTAGTTGCAAATGCCGTTCTACCTTTGTGTTTTTGGCTTGCTCGAGAGAGAGGTTTTTGAACTAAAATTATTGATTGATGGTTTGTGGGTATTGGGTTGACCTGGGTTCAACTCGAGAGAGTGAATCCTAAACCCAATCCCACACACTCAGCTCGAGAGAGTGAATGGATTAAGGTGTGGGCTGCTCTTATTTTGCATGCTTATTGATGTTAGAGAGAAATCAACCTGATTCGGGGTAAATTGTTCGAGAGAAAGTTTACCTCCACTATAGCCTAGCCTACTCACTAATATCTAGATATTTTCTAATAGTTCCAATTACCCATATGTCTATTTTAGCCTATAATCGATCACATCCCAAGAACCCGTCTCATTATTGTTAGTTTATATTGCTTGTGACTGTTTGTAGTTGATAACCAAAACCAAAAATCCCCATTTGACATTCGTGTCACCCTCTTACTTGAGTATGTCTTTATTCGATAATTTTTATTCGTATGACTGATTTGACCACATTTATACTTCCCAATTGAATCTAAAACACGTACGCTCTTTGTGGGATTCGACCCCAACTCATTTAGTTGGGTTTTATACTGATTTACGATCGTTTAACACCTAGAATTGGATGAGGTGTGCTTGAAATGTTAAATCAGCAACCATTTCTCCCACAATGAGTACATAACAGATTATCAGAACTGATACATACTTTCTATGAGGGTTATAGGGATGTTTTATCTTTCTACACCTTAAACCCTTACCACTGTTGAATTTTTGATTTGCCAAGTTTATAAGGATCTTTGAAGAATAAGTCCATTTCAAAGATTTGTTCAATTCATACCTAACTTGACTTAAATCTCTTTCAAGCTGAGTGTTTCTCTCAAGAGCAACGACTAGTTTTGACTCAGAAGTTTTCAAACTTTCTTAAAGATTAAGCTCAAAGTTACTCAGGTTTTTTTTTTCCTTTTTTCAGAGGTTTTTGGATCTTCCCTACGTTGCAATCATTCAGTCTCCAAAGAAATCAATATTTTATTAATTTAGGACATTTTAGACACCAGAGCTACCTTTTTGTCTTGACAAAATTCCATATTTTCATTAAAGGCATTGCTTTCTTTTGTTAATTCTTCAACTGAGTCGATTAACAAAACAACAAGTTTTCTTAATATTTTAATGGAGAGAGTGTCTATATCACTTTTAAGGTCAAGAAGTGTTACCCCATCCTTGTCTTCTTCATTATCTGACTATGCCGTTAATGAGAAAATAAAGTTGAAAATGTCCTCATTGTCATTAACCACCATCATAGAGACATCTTCTGGATGTTCTGATTCCTCAGAATCGCCGGAGGCAATTCCCCATACTGCAAAGGCCTTCTTCACTACTTGATCATCATTTTTCCTTTTGCCTAGCAGGGTCAGGGACCTGGTCCCTACGCTTTTCTTTGTCTCCTATGGCATAGTCTTAAAACTCATGTTTGTGGCTTGGAAAATCTATCATGAAATGTCCTGGCTTTCCACACTTATGGCAAAGATCATTTGCATTTGTTGTTCTACTGGAGTTACCCTTTCTCTGAAATCCTCCATGCTTTTTGACTATTTTTTGAAACCTTCTAGTCAAATAAGTCATCTCTTCCTCATCGTCAGAAGCATCATTTTGATATACCTTCAGTGCAACAAATTTGTCTTTCTTTCCTTCCCTCTTGGATGAATCCTGTAGTTTGTTCAACTCATAGGTTTGCAAGTTGCCTATCAACTCATCCCTTGTGAGGGTCTTCTGATTTCTTGCTTCAGTGATGGCATTCACTTTGCTTTTCTATGAGTTGGTAAGAACTCAAAGGACTTTTCGAACTAGCTTGCTTGGATGAATGGGTTCACCAAGACAACAAAGTTCATTTGTGATAGGCGTAAATCTAGAGTGCATCTCATGAATGTTTTCACCGTCCTTTATGATAAAATTCTCGTACTAAATTGTCAACATGTAAACCTTGGACTCCTTAACTTTAGTAGTCCCATCATGGGCTGTCTTCACAAAGTCCTAGATTTCTTTGGTTGTCTCGCATGCAGAAATCTTGTTTTATTCATCTTCTCTGATGCCACAAACCAACAACTTCATTGCTTTGTAGTTTTTCTCTATTTTCTTCCTATCTGCTTCATCGTACTCTCTTCTAGACATGGGAACCACCAGAGTTAGATCTCCTTCCTGTACGTCCTTGGTAGGAACGTAAGGACCATCAAGCACCACATCCCACAACTCGCTATCTTCCATTATAATATAATCGTGCATTCTAAATTTTCAACACCCGTAGTACTGGCAGTTGAAACGAGAAGGACGTTTTGTAGATTGACCTTCTTACAGACTTGGTGGAGCCGTCATTCCCGCATGATCGTTTCTCTTGGTGTTAACCAAATAAAGAGCTCCTTCTCTGATACTAATTGTTGGAATGTATGCGTCCACCAGTGATCACTGCACTAGGTCCTTTGACAGATTGAAGTGCAGAAAATAAATAGCACAAAGTAAATCAGGCACAAGAGTTTTACGTGAAAACCTCCTTGCTCAATGGAGTAAAACTACGACCTATCACACAGGATTTTCAACTACTAATACTAATCTCAAGAAAAAGTGAATACAAATTTCAACCACAACAATGAGACTAAACTCTTAATCTCACACTAAGTAATACCTCTATTACTTACTGAGCCAAAGCAATACATCCATTGCCCACTATGTTAGCTACCACGAATTAATATAGACTTCAACACTTAAGACACACAATTAACTCTAATTGTGTTCTTACAAGAGTACACACAAAGGTTTTGAAACATTTCTTTATGAATGTAACACGAATCCTACAAGTTTAGCACAATACAAGCATTCAACAACACAAGCACATAAAGATTGCTCTTTTATGGTCAATCAGGTCCCTTGCTATGCTTGAGTTCTTTTGAAGAAATTTGGTCTCTCTTTTTGAATGAATAATGTTGTTTGTTTAATGTTGTATATATTAATAAACAACAAGAGTTTTTTACCACTGACACAAAAAATCTCGTTCGCCCTTTCTATTGGTGAAGTACGCTGCAATTTTCACCAACCAACCTGACAAGACAGGTTTACAGTTGTACACCATTTTGAACTTGGACGAGGGCACTCTGCCAGGGAACATATCCCTATATTTGTGAGGATAATCAAACCACCTAGAATACAACATTCATGTTCTCACCGCAATAGTAGCATTCTTGTTATGACACTTTCTAACTCTTATATTAGGCACTTCATATTTGTTGAGATTTATAATAGTATTTTCTTATGCTGGTACCTCCGAAAAGTTCGAGTATTTGATAACTTCAGTATCAACAAAACAAAAAACCTAGTTAGAGTAAAAATCTATCATTCATAGATACATCATTCTAGCATTCATAGATATGATCCATGAGATTTTCCATATACCATCTAACACCTTTATAGTTATTGAGGAATCTTTCTTTATGACCAGCATAACTCAATGAAAAATAACTTTCATAGTCAAACATTCTTCACAATGTTACAAGAGTGATAATGATATGATAAAGTCAAGGAATAACATTAAATCACACCTCAATTTACTTCACAAAGGGGCTTCCTAGAAATAGAATAGAAAAATAACTTATATGTAATTTTTTTTGGATTTATGTGATATGAAGAGGAAAGTTTTGCCTGAACATACCTCTCACACGAGTGATCAAATGCTTAATCTTTCTTCACAATAATTCTTAGCTATATTCTAAGTTTCACAAACAATACAAATACACAACAAAGCACCTAAAACAGTTTACAATACCTAAAATAGTTCATACATTATCTAAAATGACAGATTTTCCATTAGCGACATAACTCGTCAAAACAATCTTAAAATTTCACATTAATGATCACAAAAGGATCTTTAGACTCATACCTTATCAACCCTATTTTCAATTTCAAGAAACTATAAGAATCATCAAGTTCTCTACTTCAAAAAAACCACAAACATAATCAAATGGTAGAGAAAACATGTGCTAGTTGTTCTCCACAACACCCCTAGCCTATGTGTTGATCTTACAAGAGTTTTGATGGTGAAATCTCTTGATTTTGAGATTACCATCCTAAATAAAATGAGGCATATGACCTACTCTATTTTTCAGATGTTTTATGGAATGAAAACAGTCCCAAAAACAAACTTATAAAGTGATACCAAACTGGTTCTGCTAGGACAATCTGCAATAAAGAGGTCATAACATTTTACTCAACTATTAAATTGATAAACAACTTTGTGAACAATAAATTAGATTAATATATCTTCAATTTTATAGGTTGTGGTCCCTCTAACTCATTATATATTGAGAGATATGCTTGGCCCAAGTTAGCCCATAAATAAGATTATATAATAACTTTTCATCAATGAATTAAGATTTCTGTTCCAAGGCTCCATTTGGTCTAAAAGAATTCCAAATGACTTAGTGTAAATATTACTTTGTATAATAACTCATTTAAAATTATAATTTTGACTTCTCCTAGACGATTGACGCGTAACATGATAATTTAGTTCGTCAACTGGAAAATCATTATTTAAAATATTACAAAACTATAGGGTGAATTCTGGTTGTTTTCAGTTTCTTTTTTGGGTAATGTGATTTCTAAATAATGGGTTATGGTAGACCTGCAAAAGATTGAGATGAATAAGAATTGGATTAGGACCACTTCCGTGATAGGGATTTGTAGCTTTGTGGGTTAAGTTAGTTACTATTGCAGGTTCGTGAAGGTATTTGCCTCTATTATTTTTCATCTAACCCACTTAACTTAGAATGAAGTAAATTTCCCTTGGTTTGACAAATGTGAGGAGAACTTTCAATAACTCAAGACCTTATTGACCCCTACTCTTATTCTTTCCTTAATAGTGTAGGGTAAGGATTTCATTGTATATTGTGATGCTTTATGATCTGATTTTAGGTAACATTTTGATGTAGGAAAAGAACGTTATCACATATTCTTTGAGAAAATTGAAAGTACCTAAGAACAAGTATCATATGCATGACTTGGCGTTGGCTATTGTGGTTTTTGCACTTAAAAAATGGAGGCATTATTTGTACGGAGTTTGTTGTGGAGTGTTCATTGAAACCTTAGCCTATAACATATTTTCATGTAGAAGAAATTGAATTTGAGGTAGCGTAAATGGATGGAGTTGATGAAAGATAATGATTTTATAGTCTCTACCATCAGAATAAGGCTAACATGGAAGTCAATGCACTGATAAAAAAGGATGAGAGCATGGGTAGCTTTGGTTTCTTAGAAATTACTAGATGTCCATTGGCTAGGAAAGTTTAGGTGTTTTCTCAGAGTCTAATGCGTCTTGAGATATCTGAAAGGTGTGGATTACTAGCCATTATAAAAGGAAGGCCTATATTTCTAACTTAAATCAAGGCCAGACTATTCGAAGATGTAAAGTTGATTATGATTCGTGATAAAGTTGTGCAAGGTGAGGCAAAAAAGGCCATTTTTTATGGTGAAGGTGTTTTGTGTATCCAAGGGGGTGTTTGTATTCCCCATATTCATGATTTGATTACTACCATTTCGTAGAGGCTCATAGTTTGAGGTGCTCAATACATCCCGACACAATCAATATGTATCATGATTTGAGGCAATATTATTGATGGGGTCGAATGAAGTGAGATGTAGTCGATTTTGTGGCTAAGTGTCAGAACTATCAGTAACTGATGTATGAATATCAAAAGCTTGGTGGTACTCTTCAGCGGATGCCCATTTGTGAATGAAAGTGGGGGAGAATAGGCACAAACTTTGTTGTTGGACTTTCCAAGACCTTTGGGAAGTAAGATTTGATAAGGGTTTTATATATTGGTTGATTAATTTTACACACTTAAATTCGGTGTAGGTAACGTTTAGTGCCAAAAGTTAGCTAAGGGATATCTTAAGGAGATTGTTAGGCTACATGGGGTTCCTATTTTGATTGTCTTAGAGAGTACTAGTATGCATTTTACCTCTAACTTTTAGGTGAACCTGCATTAAGAGAGCAAAATTGTATCTTAGTACAAATTTCCATCCTCTGACCGATGACCAATTTGAGTGGATGAGGTATTAGAAGACATGATCCGCACATGTTTCATGAATTTTGGAGGTCATTGAGACCGGCTTCTATCTTTCGTTGAATTAACATACAACAATAACTATCATTTAAGCATTGATATGACATCATTTGAGGTCTTGTATGGGAGGAGATCATATAGATATCTCATTGGGTGGTTTGATGGTTTGAGGTAAGACCATAGGGTACAAATCTTTTGAAAAAATCATTGGAGAAGGTAAGGTTTATTCAAGAAAAGCTTGTAGAGGCCCAAAATAGGAAAAATGAGTATGCAGACTAAAAGGTAAGAGACATTTATTATATGGAGGGTGAGCAAGTGTTACTCAGGGTGTTGCCCATGAAAAGGGTTATGCAATTTGTGAAGAAGGGTATATTTAGTCAAAAGTATATTGAATTATTTGAAATTCTTAAGTGTGTGGGATCGATAGCATATAAGTTGGCTTTGTGACAAGTTGGTATTTACCAACTTATATGACTCTTGGGCATGAGTTATTGCTATGTGTAGTGTTTATTGAAGGGATTTTAGGCCCTTGTTCTCTTATGTGAAGCACTCTTTTGAATATGAGAAGAATGAAGGATTTGAGCTGAAAAATTACTTAACAAGTTGGCAAGGAACCAGTGCTTAATAGAACTGTACCTTCATTTTGCACGTGCAAGACATTAGAAAGAAGAAGAAACTAGAAGCTAGACCTACATCAGCAAAAATGTACCTTTGTTTCATATGTGCAAGCATAGGCTCTGCTTCACAAAACTAATCTGAAGCTCTTAATGCATCTATGTGTAGAAGAAGTTCACATGTGTTTTTAGGTACAACATAAGTTAGGACGATGAGTGTTTCTAAGGAGAATTTTGTACCTGAGATAACAAACACCTTTGGAAGGTTCTAAAGTCAATTTAGGGATGTGTGAATCTTTGTACTATATTCATTTTCCCCAATTGGGATATTAGACATTGTAGAATCAGTTAGTGAATTTTTATCCTTTCCTTTACTTATTGAAGAAGATAACACCATTAGTGATACATTTAAGCTTGAATCATATTCTAGTTGCTGAATATGAATATAATGTACTGTTAATATTATGGTATATCTTTTATTTCCTTTACTCTGAGTAACTAAATACCTTGAGGTGTGTGTGCATGACTGGTGTGTAAACTTGATTAGGTACTGATTATATAGTCTTAAAATTAATTATTATATATGGATCTATTGTTGTCTTCAAGGTTTAATCTACAAATCGATGGTAGCAAATATTAATTGAAATCGCCAATTTCAGTTTTGCTTGAAAAGGGAAAGTGGAGTTGTGCAAGGCTTCAATAGTAAGGAGTTGAGATTTTATCATTTGATTACAGCTAGTGAGAGTCTAAATCCGATTAAATTTTCATTGAAGGGTTAGAACTAGAGATAGTTTATGCCCACTCAACCCAATGTTTGGTGTTTTGAATGGCAATGTCTTGGAAAGAACCCAAGACACACATATTCAATAGTGTAACATGTTGCATGAATTTTGTCTGCTGGTTCAGTTCTACGAGACCAGTGTACAGCTCGTAGAACATTCTACGGGTCGTAGACAAGTCTCATTGAAAGGGCAAAAATAAATTTTGAAAATCACGTTTCTAAAGTTGAGTCTACAATTTCATAAGACGGTTCGTCAAATGTTCTACGGATCGTATGTAGGTCTTGTAGGAAGGTCCTAGACTTAGTGAAATTTTAAGGTCAAAGTTTATTTGAACGATTGGGGTCTACGGACCGTGGAAAATCCTATGGGAAGTTTGATCAAAAGTTAGTCAAAATTAAGGCTTCTGGACTTTTCTACGGTTGACCAAGACCGTAGGTCCAAACCGTAGTAGGGTTAGCCAGTTATTTTTAAGGGGTTTTTGTGTGTTTTTTTTTAAAAAATTAAGCCTATACTATGTCATTTTTGCCTCTATCCTCAGCCCTATATAAATATTTTAAGTCCTAAATATACCCACTCTAAACCCATTCTCCTATTCCCCCAAAACCCAACAAAATTTATTCTCCTAAATTTCCTCTCAACCTAAGGAAGAAGAAGAAGAAGTTAGGATTCACTCCAAGGTCTTCATTTCACAACTCATCTTGGGGATTTGAGTAGCAAGGTATGTGGGCATTCACCAATGGAGTCCATTTCTTTATGGGGTCCCCAAGGTTTTCAATTTCTCAAATCAATTTCCATTGAACAAATTAGGGTTCTTCCTAATTCTCCATGGGTTCAATTCAATTATGATTCAATTGTCATTTTTCAATATTCTATTGCATGATTTAATGTAGTTACATGATATTGAGTTGAAATCATAAGAACCCTATGCATGATCCATGATTTTTAACTATGAATTTTGAAGAACTCATGAACCTATGAACTATGAATATGTATGTCCTATGAAAATGGTGTATGATGATAGGTTCTTTTAGATGAAATTATAAATTTTGTAGTGAAAGGTTTTCTCAGATACGAATATGATCATGATTGTGAAAGATGTTTCTCACATATGGATTCACATTGGTGAAAGATTGTCTCACCTATGCTTGAGTTGTGTTTTAAGGAGATATTCTATGATTTTATTTTACAGATGTGGATTGGTATTAAGCCTAAAGTCATCCCTTGAATTGAATGAAACTCTCGGAAATCTTATCCGAACATTCAATTCATGAATGTTGACCAACGTCAACCTAAAGGCTAAATTTCCATAATTTTCCTACTTATGAACTCAAATCCTCAAAAAGACTCTGAATCGAAAACCAACAACTCTCACATATAAGATTTCACATTCCGGTACTGATGGAATCGAAAAAATTCCATTTGACACTCAAAATTTCAAAAGACACCTAAAATCACTTTTTAAAAACTCGAGCCTTTCAAACTCAAAACGTACTAAATTCTCAACTTTAAACTCAACGTTTGAAAACAACTCTCAAAACTCAATCATAAAAGATTCAAGGTCAAGATCGGGAGGGAAAATAATAAATTCACAAAACTTTTCAAAAATAACTAACTGGGTCTTTACAAGACCTAACTTAACCCTTTGCGATCATGGTTCCCCTAGCCTTTGAGATTTCTATGACAAACATAGTTCCTCCTTCATGAACGCGAAGAAGAAAACACATGCACAAAAAAATTAAAATTAAACAATTTATCAAGTTCAAATTTCCGAATGCGTGGGATTTGTTCAAAATTATGTGAAAACAAAACAAACATGCGACTAGACTGAAAAACATATTTCAGACCTAATATATCCTTCTAGAATTAAAGGAACATTCGATATTCCATTTAAGTTCATCTTCTTTAAGTGTGGACTTTGGTCAACTACCTCAAGAATCGTGTCACCCACCTTCGCAGGCCACAAACACAATATTAAAGTTGTAGGAAGGGGTAATATAAGAAAATTGCGCAAAACCCATAAAACGGTCATGTGTATCGTTATTAGCCCCCTGCATTATTTAGGTATGTAGTTGATAATTTAACCATTATTGCAATATTTGGTTTGAAAAAATAACCATCCATCTTTGTTATCTCTTTTATCTACTTCATCTATATACATATATCTATATAAAAGAGACATAAGACCATGATATGGCATGCCTCATAGATCATGAATTCTATTTTTTATTTTTCTTAGATTTTTCTCAATTAATCATATTATTATTTCATTATTTTGGTAATTTATTATTTTTCAAGTATCCTTTTCTCGGATAGTTAAGGTTCGTTTGGTATACTATAGTAGAAAAAGTAATTCATGCATTAGTTTTGTGTATTATTAGTACCATATTTAGTACACATTCTCAATCTATGTATAACTAATGTCATGTTAGTTACACTCTATTTGATAATAAGGTCTGTATAACTAATGCATGAAAATCAATGAAACTTGTACTAATGCAAAGTTTAATGCATGCATTAGCACATTCCAAGATACAATTGTTCGTCAAAAGCGTTTTTATATCATGTTAACCATATTTGAGGAATAATTTTGTAAATAAATATTTATTTTAAGATTATAATGCATTTTATTTATAATACATCAATTAAAACAATGCATAAAATTAATTTTTATAGAACTAATACCGGCATTACTAATATTCTAGTTGGAATAATTGTAGATGTCACAGGTGCCAAATCAAAAGGGTGTTTGTTTTCAAAGTCAAATGCACATTTAGATCACACAAACGATCAATTAATTAAACTTCACTGATAAAAGAAAAAAATTTGTTAACAATTTCCCCATTTTTCTCTCTACGAAAAAATGTAAAAAGGAAAGAAAAACACTCAGGGGTGTTTGTTGTAAAGGATTTCACCAAATAGTTTTGGGATTAAATTATAATACCATTTAATTTGTTGTTTTGTTGGTAAGTCTGGAATAACTTATTTTGGAATTAATAATTAGTACTGGGATAAGTTATCCCTCCCCTTGAATCGTAGGGATAACTTATCTCGAGATAAAATAGGTAAATGACAAAGGTATCCCTTTAAACCCTTTTATACATCACTTTTCACATTCATGAAGGGTATTTTTGTAAAAAAAATAACTTGTTCTTAAAATTTATACAATGTATATTATTTTGAACACAACAACCCACACACTCAATAAGAAATAATCTCAGCTGAACTATCTCATCATAACTAATCTCAACATATCTTATGATATCATAACTTGTATTCAAACTAAACTACTCCTCAATGATTAGAAGTTTTAGAGAGACTGACATTTTGTATGTAATAAAATACAATGATAGAACTAGCTACTACTCTCTTCATTCCTATTTATGTGCCACCATTTTAGATTTCACGTTCCTTAAGAAATAATATAAGTTTACCATTGTACCCTTATTTATTATTCTCTTGAAGTCAAGTTTCGATAAATGAACATAAGCTAATTTATTTTGATTAATTAAATTGACCAATGACCATGAATTAATCATTTAATTTTCCTATGTTGGTCAAATTCATACTTTCAAGACTAATAACTCTGAAGGGTAAAATAGGAAAAATAGTGTCATTTATGTATTGATTTTGTGAAATGATAAATATTAAGGACCATCCATTTTAAGTAAGATGACATATAAATAGGAACTGAGGGAGTACTACTTAATTTATATCGTCGATATTTGATGTATTTAATTTTCAGTCGACATTTGATAAATTTAAATTTCAATGGTTTCATTGTAGTAATAAGAAAATAAAAAAAGAAAAGAAGATATTTATCAATACTTAACATGTATTTTCTACCTACACAATTTGAAATCAATTTCATATTGAAGATTTCCATATGTCTAAAGAAAAGTTTAGTAGTAAGATTTGTTAATTAAATCTTAAAAAATTATTTAAGTGATAGGTATTGTTCAGATTGTAGAAGGGGCTACAATTTATGTTTTATTGATGTTAAAATATACACGGTTAGAATGAAGAACATCTTCTTATCACGTCACATACAAATATCAAATATCTATAGACAAGTCTTTCTAAAAGCAAAGAACTTGTTATTATAAAAATAAGAAAGATTTCTGCTACGATAAATAATGAAACTTAATATTGTAAACTTTGTTTGGTGGGTCATGTTAGATGAAATAATAATTCAAAATCATGATACGACATTTTGTGAGATAAACTTGAAGTTTTATTTAAACATGTAATTTAGATTTTTAAGCTGTATCTTTTGCTCATAAACATAAAAGTCTCATAAGTTGTGAAATCTATCAATTTTTCCCTAGTTCTTTATAGATAAATTTTAGGTTTAGCAAACATTAAAATCATATTTGTATGCTATAGCTATAGTTTGTATAATTGCGCTCCTTAGAAAATTTTATGTTCGCTATGGCTATTAATTTGTATATTTCGATATACATATACATAAAAATCTGTATTTGTATATTTCGGTATACAAACCTGCCATGTCTTGATATGTATATTTCGGTATACAAGCCTGCCATGTCTTGTTATGTATAACTATGGAAAATATACAAACAACAAATTGAATCTGTATAAATAAACTAAAACATAGTAATTGTATATAAACAAAATTTCTACTTATATACATAAAGAGATTATACAGACAGGTCTTGTTATGTATAACTATGACACATATACAAACAACAAATTATATACAAACAAATACTATATATATAAAATTAATTTTTATACAACACATATTGTATAAAAGGGAATTCTCATATACAAATATACCTTCGGAGTGGGGTCTCGCCAGATGGCAAAAACATGGATGTTTGCTGCGAATTACAAATAAAACAAACTATGGCTGTAGCATTTAATTTGAATTAATAGTTTGCTATTTCATACGATTTTCCCTTCTTTATACTATCTTAGCAAATAAGCAAAAGCCCATAACAAAAGTACTATACACTATCACAAAACTATTCTTAAAAAATACAATATTTATTGATTGAACATGAAATCTAGTGTACTACTCGTTAATATAATCCTCCTACATAGTACAAATAATCTCATCGCGTTGCGCATGCGTTTTTCAATATAAATTATTTAAATATTGGAAAGAGTAATAATATCAACAATAAATTTAGTTGGTGAGAGTAATGATTATATCTGATACAAAAGGTTTAAAGACTAATAAAAGTAATAGTATCATCTACAATTTTTGTTTACATGTAAAATAAATGATTGAAAGATATACAGTTATGGTATTGTTTTTACAAATTATAAATATGTGGATCAATTTTTGTATTTGAAAAATGTGAAATTATAATATGAAATTTTCAAATCAAACTTTATGGAGAAATTTAGATTTTATCTGATGATTTGAAATCAGGAGATGAAATCACTTATCCATAAATAGTTACATAGTTTGTACTCCATTCTCCCATGAACAATTTTCAATTATTAATAATTCATATTAAACTTTTATCTTTTGTAATTTTATATTGTTCAATTATGAAAATTAACATGTGGCATAATTTATTGAGACACATCAATTAGTGTCCAACTCTAACAAGAGTTCCACGAACAAAGGTAAGGCACAAGAATACATTTAGTCTCATTTTACAACTCTATCTCTACATTAGAATATTGTAATTATAAATACATGATTGTTGTGTATTTCAAGTTGAGGTGAAAATAATAAAAACAACGATGCAATCTGCAGCTTCTCCAATTTTAGCTCTCTCTATATTCTCTTGTTCTAACATGGTATCATAAGCCCTTCCAACCTCCTCTACTTCTTCGCAACCTTTGGGTATTCCAGTGTCTTCTTCCCCTTCAACGCTTAACCATGCTCATCACTTCATATCTATCAAATTATCAGTGACAAAATACTTATTTTGGCGAACACAATTGTTGCCTTTTCTTCGTGGACAAGACCTCTATGGTTACTGTTGGTCCCAAATGCACACGCAAGTGTACGCGGTCGCGCAAGTAATATAGTTTCTTTAGAAACGAGTTTTCGTTCCCTAGGAACTTATGATCAAGTTATATTTAGTAACTTAATTCCACAATTCGACAAAAGTAACTTTTAAAAGAGTTTGAATGTTGTAAATTATAACTAAGACTTACGCAATAAATAAAATGACTAATGTGAATGACTTCAATTTGATGTTTTAAGAAAGTAAGAGACAATTCCAAGGCTGCAACATGAGTTGGACTTCATGTATTGTATCTCAAGCAATGAACTAATATAGCTTGTCAAGTTTATGATTTACAAGGTTAATTATATAATTATGGTCTCCCGACCTCTAATCGCCTACTCCAATTAACTTTCTAACTACATCGTTGAGCGGGGATAGACATTCCTAAGTGGCGAGCATTTATTTTTCATCCTATTTTATAACCAAGCTAGGTGTTCGTCCGGACGTCACTCCTAAACACAAATTAACTCAACTTAATGGAAGATCAAGCTCTCTATATTCTTTGATCTATCTACCTTATCCTCTCCCGATTTTAAGAATAGTCAAGATATTTATCTCTATGATGGCCAGTCAAGAACTACTAAAGCAAGAATATAAAAGTATCTTAAAACAATAACCAAGAATTAATTCAAAATCCTTTGATACTCAACAATCAATCTGTAGCTACAGCCCCAGAACAAGGGCGTTTAGCCACTGATAATATTCAAAAACCACAAAATAGAATTGTTCATGTGATTTCCAAAATAAAGAAGAGTTAGAGAATCGAAACCTCTTACAAAACTTTGATCTTGCTCTTGCACACCAAAAAGTAGTTTATCCCTAACAAAATAGCCCTAGGGGCCTATTTATAGATGTTAGGAAAAGTTAATTCAAAATGTGGTTCAACAAGGAGTCCTAATTGGTTCAACTTTTGCTGGGCACATCGGGTACAGGTTGGGGCGCAGCGCCAGACAGTGCGCCAGCAGGACCCTACAGTAGTTTACGTTGTGGCACGCCACGCCAAACAATGCATCTAAGGAAGGTGTCAATAGTGTTGGCCTTGGCGCCTCGCGTGAGGTAGTGCGCCTGAAAAGGTTGCCTGTGGTTCTGGCCTTGGCGCCACGCGCTAGGTAGTGCGCCACTCACTGTTGTTTCCTCCTTAGTTTATTTTCATGCTTCTTTGCTTCTCCTTCCCTCAAATAGACTCCATTTACCTTGAAAGTTCCTGCAACACCTAATCATGTGAAGTTCACAATCACCGCAAGTTAAACAAAACAAAACTAATAGTCTCAAGATTATTCTTAAATTTACCCCCAACGTAGGCATTTATTGGCAGATTCGGCATATAAATATGCCTAAGATCACCACCCCCCGCTTAAACCTTTGTTCGTCCTCGAACAATCTTTAAACTATCAACTCATTTGTTTCTTACCTTTGGACTTATTAACCCGCCTTAAAATTAACCAAACTCATTTAATAATGCTTTTGTAGTTCACATTGGATGCGACACTTAACAATTTTACTATCTCACCATGATACACCAATTTATAACACATATGCTCAAAGAATGACTCTTTTATTATATTTCCGGGCTAATGCAAACTTATACAAATACACCAAATAGATGAACCCCAAACATGTGTTATGAATGCCTCACACATTTGTATTTAGTATAGCCTTTCACTCAAGCAATTTCACATTATATTATAGACAAGGCCCATTTTTCAACCATTTTACTCACTCTCACAAATGAAGTTCTTACTTCTCCTAACTTGACATAAGCTTGCCCATAGTGTATTTTCACTTTCACCATGTATTTCTCAAGGAATCAAGAGGACTTCTATTTTGATGTAATGTCGTCTTAGGGTAAGGAAGAGAATATTTTTGATATAGTTAGTGACTACACCTCCCTAATGCACATGTTATTACTTTACCGGTCACACATCTTCGCTAGCTTTTATTTTCCTCTAAGTACAAACTTCATGAATATTTTCCCTCTTAGAATTCAAGCTCTACACCATGTTCTCTTTATTATTCTTATATATATATATATATATATATTATGCCTTTGCACTAGCCACCCTCAACTCAAAGCATTGAGGGTCAAGTGAGGTACACAATATCCTTGGTAGGGCCAGGGCCAATGTTTAAGCATACTTCTAAAATAGCCACCCTTGACTTAGTTGACATGCACATTATCCACTAGGGACTAGGGCCAAAATAGAGTTTTTACACTTTTTTTGACACATCAAAGCATTTTTTCCCTTTTTTCGTTTCAATCAATGTTTTCAACTTTTCTTCTCAACACAGTGCATTAAGGATTTCATTGGGATCAAATACTTTGGTATCAATAGAAAGGGTTTCAGCTTAATCATGCGGCTTAACAAAAAAAACAAAGCTAAAGGCTCAATGGGGCTTTACTAGGGATATTTTCATTGGTAGGCATACAATAAAGTCAAGAATTGGGTTTTTCAAAGAAATGCCTCAATCATTTTCCCTAAGTCATACAAGCTGCTCATTTAACACACACAGGGCAAGTTCTAGATATCAGTCAAAGCAAGAACCAAGTAATCACTCACCACACATGGCATCACGACACACATAAGGACAACATCATTTCTAGCATGCTCATATAAATTGCATTATAGTGTTTCTACTCACTTAAGACCACTTAGATTCATTCAGAGTCAAAACAACGAACACATGCTTGTTTCAAGGTTAATATTTCAATATTGTATATACAATTGTGACTACCCATGGCGTCTGGCTAACTTTCTAGGACACGGTTTCAAAATGCCAATAGGTTGGCTTTCCAATTCTACTCCTCTTTGTGACAAATTTTCCCTTAAGATGGTCGTCATCCACCAATCATCGGGAACTGTCACTCCTATGAAGACTCTAAGACTCAACAGAAACAATAAAACTAGACCTAGTCGGTTCAATGGGCCAATCCTCAGGAAAAGTACCGAAAACAAAAGCTGAGGAACCCAAAATCAAATAAAATGAAACAAAACAAGACTCGATAAAGTAGTAAAAATATATACAACAGAGATTCATCTCCCACCCCACACTTAAAGATAGCACTGTCCTCAGTGCGCACAAATAAAACAAAGTATAGACTTAGAGATACTCCCTCAAACCTCTAGGACTTGTCGTCATCATCACGACCATCTGCCACATCAGTGGCTCCATCAAATACCATCAACACCGTAGCATCATTATCAACAACAACAACATTATCTACCTCGTCCATTGCTTCATCCGCAGTGGCCTCATTATCATCAACAGGTTCCTAAAACGCCGAACCTATCCTGCACATATAGGTTGCACTATCCTTCAGTGGATAGCCCTCATCTAAGATCTCCATCTCATCATCAGTAACGGGGCAACCACCTATCCACAACTGCAACTCTGCCATGCCAAACACGTGAGCTATCCAACTATCATCTCACACTTGCCTCTCTTGTGCCGATAGGACAGGTCCATGAGACGTGTCAAGGGCCTTGGTGTGGGTGACATCCACCATATTACAGATAAGGTATGGGGCCCTAACTACAGTCAGATCAAGTTTTTCTTCCTCAATTCCCTCCGCCCAGAGATAACGGGTTATCAAACTACCATAACAAAACCTTGAGCGCATATTGTTACGAAACTTCATCATATTTTGCCGCAACACATCCCCAACATTAATCGGCATACCTCTCATAAGTATGTATACCAAAACAATCCTCTCCCTAGTAACATTCGAGGTGTGCTTACCCGGTAAGAAGACACTATATACAATTTTGAGCCAAACTCTAGCCACCTGGTTAAAATTGGCATAGTAGAGAGTGGCGTGTGTACCGGTATCCTTACTATGGTCCCACCTAGCCGTGGAATCAACCCCAGACAAAGTATGCCTAATGTCTCTATAGGGAGGGGTTTCTTTCAGTCTGTTATAATCATCCACATCATTTTGGGGAGTACCCAAAAACACGTTTAAGATTTTAGAAGTAAAGCGTACAGTCTTCTCCCGAATTGCAACAAACTTATTGAACCAAGTTTCAGTAAGCCAATTGGAATAAAACTCTTTTACCAAGGTGAGATTACAATCCCCCTGGTTTTCCAACATTAAGTGCAGCCCCAATTTACACAGTTTCATGAATCAATAGAAATGCAGACTGTAAGCGTACCTCTTTGACAAATTGATCGCCTAGATATTTGGCTTCTTTTTGGCATTCAAACCATTCTTTGCGATATCGTTCCACCACTTGCTTGCCAAATTTTTGGAATGGAGTCCGGCTACTAGAAGACCCGGCAACATCATCCTTCTGACAGTGCTTGTAACCTGCTACCCCTTCCATATTCTTACTTTTTGGATCCATTACACTAATAAGAAGAACAAAAAGAGAGAAAAAATTTAGGGGGAAATGAAAAATAAGAATCGGGCTGGGTAGTGGTGGTGGTGGTGGGGGGGAGGTGGGAAGAAGGAAGAAGAAGATGGAAAAGATTTTGGGGAAATAATAATGGAGAAGTTCGGGGATTTATGGAGGAATTTGAAAGAAAAATTTAAGAAGAAGAAAAGTTGGGTCGGTTGGAGTTTAGAAATAATGGGGGATGAATTTGTTTTGGGGAATTAAAATGGTTGAATGGGGTAGGTCGGGTTTAGTTCGGATTTGGGCCAACCCGTCTGAAATTCTGCGCTCAGGCGCGAAAGAGGCGCATTGCGCCTTCACTACACCAGAGAAAAAAAATTGTAGTTTGCACCCTGGCGCGATGCGCCGCTCAGTGCACCATAAACTTTTCTTTGTAGCTTAAGTCCTGGCGCAGAGCTCTAGTCAGTACGCCTGCACCATTTTTTTTGTACCTATCAATTACAAAATAAGTTACAAATAATCAAAATCCTAACTATCTAATACTGAAAAATAAAACATTACTAGATCATAGGAATTGAAACTAAGTTATGAAAAAAATCAAAATTAAACAAGCTAACTATCTATTATATCGTTCACGGGTTGCCTCCCGTGGAGCGCTTGGTTTAACGTCATGGCTTGACTCAGCTTGGATCATTCATCATTCAGCTCAAGAGCCTCCCCATCACGATCCGAATATTCACCAAAGTAGTTCTTCACTCTTTGCCCATTCACCAAGAACGACAGGGCATTTTTACCTTTAAGTTCACCGTACCATGTTGTGTCATCCTCACCACTTCGAAGGGACCACTCTATTTCGACCTTAGTTTTTCGGGGAATAAATTAAGTCTTGAGTTAAAGAGTAGTACCTTTTCTCCCGAAGTGAAAATGTGAGGATCTATGCGCTTGTCATGCAACCTTTTTGTCTTTTCTTTGTAGAGCTTGGCATTCTCATACGCATGGAGCTTGAACTCCTTAAGTTAATGTAATTTATCCACTCGCTTCTTACCTGCTAGCTCGGAGTCTAAATTTAACTTCTTAATTGCCCAATATGCTTGGTGCTCTAATTCCGCCGTAAGATGACATACTTTACCGAACACCTAGGGAGAAGTCCCTATGGGTGTTTTATATGCAGTTCTATACGCCTATAATGGATCATGAAGCTTCTTAGACCAATCTTTTCTTTGCACATTCACTGTCTTCTGCAAGATTTGTTTCACCTCTCTGTTCGATACTTCCACTTGACCACTTGCTTGAGGATGGTAAGTTGTAGCAACTTTATGCCGAATGCCATACTTAGCAAGAAGATTCTTCACTACATGGTTAATGAAATGCTTACATCCATCACTTATGATTGCCCTTGGAGTACCAAAACAAGTGAAAATGTGCTTTTGATGAATTTAATCACCACTCTTGAGTCATTTGTGGGAAGAGCCACCGCATCAACCTATTTGGACACATAATAAACAGCCACCAAAATATATTGGTTTCCACTAGATGGCGGGAAGGGACCTATAAAGTCAATACCCCACACATCAAAAATTTCCACCTCAAAAATGTTACTTAGTGGCATCTCATGTCTTCTTGATATAGTACCCAATCGTTGGCATTGATCACATCCCTTTACATAAGTAATAGAATATTTAAATAAGAATGGCCAAAAGAAACCAGATTGTAGTACCTTATACACCGTGTGCTCTCCTCAATGGTGTCCTCTATATGGGCTGGCATGACAACATTTGAGTATTTTCTTTACCACATACTCCAGAATGCACCTTCTTATGAGCCTATCCACTCCTTTCTTAAACAAGAATGGTTCATCCCAGATGTAGAACTTAGCATCATGAGTTAGCTTCTTGTTTTGTTGGGTAGTTGTATTTGGGGGTAATCGCCACTTACTATCAGATTCACTATATCAGCATATCACAACACTTGAGAGATATCTAGTGCCATTAACTGTTCATCTAGAAATTCTTCCCAAATTTTTTCCCTTTCATGTACATGGGAAAAATCTTCCAACTTGGACAAATGATCAGCTATTTGATTCTTAGTACCCTTTCTATCTTTTATCTGAAGGCTAAATTCTTGGAGAAGCAATATCTGCTGAATCAACCTTGGTTTAACATCCTTATTGTTGAATAAGTACCTAATAGCTGCATGGTCAGTATAAAAAATTACCTTGGTACCTACCAAATATGATCTGAACTTGTCAAAGGCGAACACTAGAGCCAACATCTCCTTCTCAGTCACTGTTTAATTAGCTTAAGTAGAATCAAGGGTCTTGCTCGCATAGTAGATTGAATGGAACACATTATCTTTTCTTTGTCCCAATACTACACCCACTTCTACGTCGCTTGCATCACACATGAGTTCAAATGGTAACTCCCAGTTAGGAGAAATCAAGATTGGAGCTTCAATTAAGTTTCTCGTCAACATCTCAAAAGCCTTCAAACACATCTCATCAAACTCAAATTTCACCTCCTTCTCCAAGAGATTGCACATAGGTCTTGCAATCTTGGAAAAATCATTGATGAATGACCGATTAAAAGCTGTGTGTACAAGGAAACTTCGCACCTGATTAGTCTGAGATTTGGACTCATTTGGGGTTTTGTTTTCATAGTTTTATTGTCCTCAATGCCCAATTTATGCTCTAAATTGATTTTAAAGTGTTGATTTGCAGCAATGAAGGCTAAAGAGCAAGGAAAGGACATTATCGGGCAAAAATGAGTGAAAAAGCTGAAGAAGTTGAAGGAAGGCAATCCTGGTGATCGCCAAGACCACTCGGCGAGCCACCGAGTGGCTCTTTAGCTCCCCTAAAGTTCCAACATGCTAGCCCTGGAGAAGAACCTACTTGGTGATGGAAATGGACAGTCGGCAGACCACCGAACGAATCAGCGACCTCGATCCTGATCGCCTAAAGTCACAGAATCCTAAGGATAAAGAGCCAACACAAATCGATGATAGAATTGAGCAAAGGGCGCGCCACCGACTTGGTCGGTGATGCTCGACTTACTTCGACTAATGGTCGTGAAGGCCATAATTTGGGAAACTATAAATTGAAATTTGGAAAGCAGAAAAAGCAGTTTTTCAGTTTTCTTTAAGTTTTTGAAGATTTTCCTGAGTTTTCCATTGTAGAACTTAGAGCTTTTGAGACTTGGTTTTGAGGAATTTTCAATTGGGTTTTTGAATTAAGTTGATTTGAAGCATTGTAGAGATTTGGGAACCATTATCAGTTCATGGCTAACATAATTGGTAATTGTTTCTTTGTTTTTATGATGTGTGGCTAAAACCCCATTTCTTGGGGTGTGATAATGTGATTGTTGGTTTTTATTAGCTTATGGGTATTGCTGTTTACTGATTTAAATGCTTAATTGATGTGGGTTTAATTGATAGTTGTGTATTAATCTATGAATTGTAGTTGCAAATGCAATTCTAACTTAGTGTTCTGAGCTTGCTTAAGAAAGAGTTTTAGAGCTATGGTTTTTGATTGATGATTTGTAGTTATTGGGTTGATGTGGGTTCATCTCGAGAGAGTGAATCCTAAACTCAATTCTACTTATCTAGCTTGAGAGAGTAGATAAATTAAGGTTTTGGGCTGTTTATTATTACGACTGTCGAGGTTCGAGAGAAGTCGCTAGAATCGTAATAGTCGTTCGACATAAAGCTATTGCATCTATAGTTTAGCGTACCTACTGAGATTTAGCAATTGTTAGTAAATTTCAATTACCCATATAGAGAAATTGACCTATAATCGATCACATCCTCAAGAATTCATCTCTACTTATTGTTTACCCTGTTTTCAAAATTGTTTTAGTTGTTAATTGACAAACATTTCCCCCCATCTGACATTCGTGTCACCCTTTCGATTTATGTAAATGTTTTCGATAATTTTTATTCCTATAAATGATTAGTTCATTCTTGTAACTTTATAACTGAATTTGAACTTGTACCACTCCCTATGGGCTCGACCCCAACTCATTTGTTGGGTTTTATACTAGATTACAATCGCCTGCACCTAGTTTTGGATGAGGTGTAGTTGAGAATTTATCAAAAATGGTGTTACTGTCAGGGAGTGGTGTTTAGAATTCTCTTATCTAAGTTTAGATTGTGATCTTCTTGTGTTGTAGTTGAATTGACTTACTTTGTTTTGTGTTTGTGTTGGTTGTGTTTGAACAGAGGACGAGATGAGTGTGAATAGAAGTAATGGTAGCCAACTTAGCCACCAATTTGATATCAAAAATTTGAATGATGTCAATGACCCAATTCAATTGGGTGGTGTTAGTGCTATACGCTTACCTCCGATTGAGGGAAATGATGTCTTCCATGTGACTAGCACAATGTTGCAACTCTTGAAAATGAAAGGATTATACAGAGGGCTAGCTCATAAGGATCCACATAATCATATTCAGAACTTTGTGGATGTATGTGGTGCATTCTCATTCAAAAACATCTCATAAGAATCAATCTGTCTTTGGTAGTTCCCTTTTTTCTTGATTGGGGAAGAGACCAAATTGTTAGCTGATTAATCGAGGGATTCCATTACCACTTGGGATGAACTTACCGAGGCATTCTACATAAGGTTCTTTCCTCCTTCAAAGATTATGTCATTGAGAGACAATATTCACGGCTTCAAACAATGTGTTGTTACAACACTTCTAGAGTTTAGACTTGGTGAACAAAGGTGTGGCTGATCAACTTGTCCAAGGTGGTATAATGCAACAGCCTTTCACAATAGCATCTGATCTCCTAGATGGGATGACCAAGATTAACAGAGCATAGTACACTCGAGATGACCATGTGTCTCCTCTAACTTTTAGAATGACAAAAGAGCAGATCGAGAAGGACCATGAGCGAGACCAAAATATGGCAAAAATGATGACCCAAATGGATATTTTGTCGAAAAATGTGATGGCTAGTGGGTTGAAAAGTGTAAATGTTGTTAGTGTTAGTGGAGTAAACCCTTAGGAGGCAGATTTAGAGGCTCTATATAATGAGGAAGTGAATTTTCTTGTGAATCAAAGAGGAGGTTTCCGTCTAAGATATCTAACGCCGGGCGGGAATCTAAGTTGGAATAGAGAAAGGGATGATGGATGGAGAGACCGTGATAGAGAACAACACGATCGTGGTGCTAATTGGAAGGAACGAGATAGTGATAAGGTAAGATATGGTCCACCCCATAAACGTCAAAAGCCAATGGAGTAAAGGAATGACCCAGAGAACTATCGTACAGAAGACATGCTTGCACACATTCTAAATATAGTGGAAGGGTTGGACAAGGTGCTAAAAGCAATGAAAGAGTATGTCTCAACACTCAATCAAACTGTCACCTGTCACTCAGTGTCCATCAAACAATTTGGAAATGCAAATGGGTCAAATCTCATCTCATTTGAATCCAAGGCCAAAAGGGGTTATACCAAGTGATACCTTGGTTAACCCAAAAAATGAACCTTGAAAATTGCATCCACATAATGCCACGATGTTAAATAAGGCGCTCTTAGGAGGCGACACAAGTGTTTAAGCTTTTAATATTGTTGTTTGAATAACGGGTGTTGAATGTGTAGGTTGAAAAGTTGAAATTTTGGGAAGAAGGCAGCTAGGCGAGCCAAAGGTCCATTTGGCGATTTGCCGAACAGGTTGGCAAGCTCGAATTGGACCAATATTGGAACCACTTAGCATGCTAGGAGTTTTTTAAAACTCTGCGGGCTAAAGTACCACTCGGCGCATCGCCGAGTGGGTCGGCGACTGGCGCTCAAACTGAAGAGTCTTTAAGGGCCAAACCGTTTTAAATTCAAAATCTCTTCATTTTCATACTTTTCGACTTCCAAACTTTCACAACCGCTTTTACTTGTTTCCGTATTGTATTTTATTACTTGTTTGTGTGGGATTTACAACTTGGGGAGGATTTTTGGATTCTTTGCTTGCCTAGAATTTCAAATATTCGGCATAAAAGGTTGGTTTTTCGAACCCCACTTTACAATTGGTCATAATCGAATGCATGATCATTTTGTAGTTGTTATATGTGCTTGGTTTTGTTTTGTTATTCGTATGATGGTTTATTTGCCCGTATTTAGTTGAAATCGTGATTAATTGGCCTTAGATAGTGAATTCTCGTGCCTATAATTGTTAAAATTGTTGGGTTGTGTTGAAATTATTGTTGGTCTAGCAGGGTGAAGTCTGAGTAACCCCGAATTGTGCTAATTGTCGAATTTTGCCTAATGATAGAACGATTGACGTCATTTTTAAGGGTAAAAGACGTTAATTGGCCAATTTTGGACAAATCGGGGAAGTCTGAGTACCCCGTGGGAATGGGTCTTATGGATCTTAGTTGAATTGCATATAATGTGTGTTTAATTTTGTTTTCTTGTGCTGCGGGTTAGATTTTGAAGTTCGGGGTACAAAACTGGCAGGTTGGGCTATTCAGCCAGTTGTTTGATGGTTCGCCTAACATCCCCTAGATCGCCTTTTAATTCTCTATTTTGTGAGTCTAAGTTCTATACCTTTCGGTGATATGCCTGAGCTTGTCGAGTTCACTCGGTGACTCGCTGAAAGTAACTTCTACATGCCTTTCTGTGCCCCTAATTTCTAAAATTGTTGTGTAACTTTCGGTGAACTACTTTTAGTTCGCCAAATGGTGTCGGCGATCCGCCAATTGGCCCTGGGCATCGCTGATGTGCTTTTATTTTTGAGTGCTTTTACTCTGCAACTTTCAACGAGCTTGACCTGGCTCGCCAAAGGAGTTCGGCGACTCTCCGAATGGTTCAGCAACTCGCCAAATGGTTCGGCGAGTCTTTCTGTGCAGTTTTACATACTTTGCTTTTTCTTCGAATTGAATCTAACGTGTGTTGTTTTATGTTGCATAAATGGCTAGACCCAAAGTAGCAGAAAGAAATTAACAGCATCGAAAGCAGGCACGTGGAATATTAATTTACGAATAGGTTGCTGCCTCCTGGGCCTCGACTACTAAACTTCATCCAAGAGAAGGAAAGGGCAAGGGCAAGAGCCATGTGGATCCGACACCTGCGAATGAGAGCTCTGATAGTGAGGGTATTTACTCTACATACCTCACTCCTTCCAACAATGTGGGTCAATCTGAGGATAGTTCTTCGGTATCTATTTCTGAGCGGGAAAAAGACCAACTTCTACAGGCTAAGAGAGCGGAGCTATGCTCCAAGGCTATGCATGATCCGTCTTAGATCCTGGTGCCTCCTACGCCTCTTCCAGTTCTAGCTCCAACTCAAACAGTGGTACATGCTCCACAAGTTTAGGGTCCTCCTCCCTAGTCACTCAACAGACTAAAGGCCGAGGGTTTGAGGACCATCTTGGAAGAGAAGCAGTTGTCTACTGACGGTGTGGTGGATAGGTATCCTCTAGTGTGGAACACTTTGAAGTTCCACAAATTTGAAGTTTTTACAAAGCCCCGAGGCCCTTACATCCCTACATGGGTCCGAGAGTTTTATGTGGCATACGGAGACTTTGTGCCAAAGGGGAAGAAGAAGGCAAGTGCCTTCAAGCCAGTTGACTTCGTGTTTGTTCGAGGAAAGAAGTTCAAGTGTAGCAACACAGAGATAAATGAGGTACTCGGGTGTTTACATGATTTCATGCATAATTACCCCGAATTGATTAAGAAGAAGACCCTAGATGATCTAAAGGGTTGGTTGGTGCCCCTCCTTTCTGATGTTACTTCGAGGTGGATCGAGGCAGGTGCATCAATTGAGAAGAAGGACCTGAATGTTGCTGCTAGATACTGGTTCGGGTTCATTAGAAACACCATCATTCCTTTACAGTATGAGTCAATCCTCCAGCATCTGAAGGCTCTTTGACTAGGGGTCGATTATGGATCGACAAAGATTAAATTTGGGTCTGCTCATTGAGCAAGATATTGCCATGAGGGCCAAGCAGAGTCAAACATCCCTTCCATTCTCAGTGCTGATCACCTAGTTGTGTAGACGGGCCCATGTTCCCAGGATTGAGAAGATGGATATGAAGATGACACCCACTTCTTCTACTGACATTCGACATATTGAGGCTGAGTACTTGAGGGATGAGGCCGATAGAAGGAGATCTGTATAGGTGGATACGTCCCTGGTAGTTGATGCTGATATGCTGCCGACCAAGGCTATACATCCTCCTCAGACCAGTGATCTAAAGGGTTGGTTGGTGCCCCTCCTTTCTGATGTTACTTCGAGGTGGATCAAGGCAGGTGCATCAATTGAGAAGAAGGACCTGAACATTGCTGCTAGATACTGGTTCAGGTTCATTAGAAACACCATCATTCTTTTACAATATGAGTCAATCCTCCAGCATCTGAAGGTTGTTTGACTAGGGTCGATTATGGATCGACAAAGATTAAATTTGGGTCTGCTCATTGAGCAAGATATTGCCATGAGGGCCAAGCAGAGTCAAACATCCCTTCCATTCTCAATGCTGATCACCTAGTTGTGTAGACGGGCCCATGTTCCCAGGATTGAGAAGATGGATATGGAGATGACACCCATTTCTTCTACTGACATTCGACGTATTGAGGCTGAGTACTTGAAGGATGAGGCCGATAGAAGGAGATCTGTACAGGTGGATACGTCCCCGGTAGTTGATGCTGATATGCTGCCGACCAAGGCTATACATCCTCCTCAGACCAGTGAGCCAACAAGTACATCTAGCCCTTCTAGTTCATCTGTTACACCGCCTCCCTCAGCTGTTGTTTCTACTGTCTCCAGACCTCTATCACCCAGGCCATCCTATATAAGATGGACCATCTGGCCAAGTGTGTTGATGTGCGTGCCTCTTAGGTTGAGGCCGTTCTGCCTGGGATAATAGAGAAGGCAATTGCTGCTGCCTTGGCCTCAATTAGGGCTGAGATGAGAGAGCATTGAGAGCTTATTGATGGCCACCGACCTGGACTAGATGCCCTTGCTATAAGGGTAGAGGCTTGTGAGTATGATCCAGGTGATTCTACCACTGTGACAACCCTAAAGGACGATATTGCTGGGTTGAGGAAAGATGTCGACGAGCTGAAGTTCACAGACTTATCGATGTTATTTGGTACGGTGGAGATTCTCGAGGTCCCGAGCTCTGATATTCAGCCAGTTCTAAGGTTCTTCCAGCTCCTACAACTGGAGATATTGCTTGGACTGATCATGCAGATGTCGAGTCTGAGCCCGAGACTAATGAGGAGGAGCTTGATGCTAGAGACGACATTGTATATGATGATCTGGTAGATCGAAGGATGCCATAATTGAGACTATTGTGCAGGCATCACGTAGAGTGACGTCAATTGTGGGCTCTAGTGGAGCCAAGGATGTAGATGATCCGGGTACTGATGCTCTAACAGATGGAGTTACAGATATGCAGACTTCACCCCGGCTTAGCCTGGCAGGATGATTTTCTCTACTCCATTTCTGTTACTTTTTAAACTTTTTCTTATTTCTGTGCATTTGAGGACAACTGCTAGATTAGTTTGGTGGGGTGAGGTATTTCTATACCTACCCTTTTTGGCTATTTTTGTGGATCTTTGCCATTATGGTTTTGTGAATGTTGGATCATTTTGTGTTTTATCTATATATGGTGTTGATATATTGTGCTTGTCCGTTGTTTTGAATTGCAAATGGTTTTGAACTGATTTAAAAAAAATTGTCACCTCTTTTGGGTTTGATTATGGTTGTTCTCTTGCATTATTAAGTGTCGGTTGTGTTCAATACTTATGACTTGAATAGTGCTCTCAATTGAACGATATGAATGTGCAGCTACGAAGAGGCAAACTGAGTTACATAGGTCATATGTGAACTCCTAGCATCTTGTTGTGACTAGCCGGTTGTCGAGTCAATATCTTGTGATGATCATTGCACGCTAGCTAGAAGGTGTAAATTCGTGTTTGATAATTATGTTGAATGTCATGTGTGGTGAGGTTGTCTTGAATATTGTGCTTGATGACGCCTAGAACTTACCCCGTTAGTCCAATTGATTGATTGAAGCAATCGATTGAAATGATCTAAGGCAAAATTTGTGAAAAGTGAAACAAATTTATAATATACCTCTTTTTGGCTACCATGTGAGAAGTGTGAACCTTGCTTGGAACCTTTTGAGCCTATCCTTTTCTTTAGAAGAAACTTGAACAACTTTGACCCATTTGTCCCATCACCGATAACCTTCATGAAGTATTGGTTAGTTAAATAGCCAACTTAGGCCAAAATCCTAAGTTGAGGGTGTGGTGAAAAATAAGGAAAGTCAAGAAGTGTGATAAATCCCCCTTTGAAGCAATGGTATGAAAAAGATGGAACCCCTCCATGTAAAAAAAAGAGATAGAAAAGAAAAGGTGAGAATGGAAAAAGACTGAAAAAGAGAAATTTGTGAAAAAAGTGTGTGAAAGGAGTATAAGAAATGGGGTATCTAAAGAGTTGTGCTTAAAATAAATAATAGGGTGGATTGTGAACATGTTAGAATGTTAAAGAGAGGGAGAAAAAGTGATTTTCAGGCCATACTTCATAAAGGTAGAAGCCACTAAGCCAAAATTATCATACCTTTACACTCAGCCCCGTTACAAGCCTTGAAAAGACCTTTGTGATCTTGAGTATGCTGAAAAGATTGTTGATTGGAAACTAAGGGAAAGCCTATGGGTAGAGTCATACATGTGTTCATCTTTGTGAGTGTGAGAGTTGTATTTGATTCCGAGATTATAAATTGTTGATGAATTTTGTGTGAGCATGAAATCATCCTTGTTGTGAGGGCATTTGAATGCATTTGTTGAGCTTTAACTTGCATTTGAAGCAAGTATTATGAGCTTGAGTCTATTTGATAATGGTGAGTCACAATTTGAAACTTAGAGTGCACAATTGAACATTGTATGTGTAGTTTGAACCTCTTGTGTGCATTGGTGTTGATTCTTCTGTAGCACTATTTGTAGACAACCTTATTGAACTGATTGATCTAGAGTTTACTTGAGGACAAGCAAAAGTTTAAGTTGGGGGTGTTAATGAGTCTGAGATTTTGACTCACTTAAGGCTTTGTTTTCATAGTTTTATTGTCCTCTATTCTTAATTTATGCTCTAAACTGATATTGAACTGTTAATTTGCAAAAATAAAGGTTTAGGAGCAAGACAAGGACATTATTGGGCAAAAAGGAGTGAAAAAGCTGAAAAAGTTGAAGGAAGGCAATCCTGGTGATTGACAAGACCACTCGGTGAGCCGCTGAGTGGCTCTTTAGCTCGTGTAAAGTTCCAGCATGCCAACCTTGGGGAAGAACCTACTTGGCAATGGAGATGGACAGTTGGTGGATCGGTGACCTCGATCCTGATTGCCTTAAGTCACAAAACCTTGAGGATAAAGAACCAAGGAAAACCGGTGATGGAATAAAGCAAAGGGCACGTCGCCGACTTGGTCGGCGATGCTCGACTTACTTCCCCTAACGATCTTGAAGGCCAAAATTTGGGAAACTATAAATTGAAATTTGAAAAGTAGAAAGAGCAGTTTTTGAGTTTTCTTTAAGATTTTGAAGTTTTTCCTATGTTTTCCATGGTAGAACTTAGAGGTTTTGAGACTTGGTTTTGAGGAATTTTCAATTGGGTTTTTGAATTAAGTTGATGTGAAGCATTGTATAGATTTGGGAACCATTACCAGTTCATGGCTAACATAATTGGTATTTGTTTCTTCCTTTTTATGATGTGTAGCTAAAACCCCAATTCTTAGGGTGTGATCATGTGAGTGTTGGTTTTTATTAGCTTATGGGTATTGTTGTTTATTGATTTAAATGCTTAATTGATGTGATTTTAATTGATAGTTGTGTATTAATCTATGAATTGTAGTTGCAAATACAATTCTAACTTAGTGTTCTGAGCTTGCTTGAGAAAGTTGTTCAGAGGTAAGGTTTTCGATTGATGATTGTAGTTATTGGGTTGATGTGGGTTCATCTCGAGAGAGTGAATCCTAAACTCGATTCTACCGATCTGGCTCGACAGAGTAGATAAATTAAGGTTTTGGGCTGTTTATAATGTTAAGCTTGCCGAGGTTCGAGAGAACTCGCTTGAATCGTAATAGTTGTTCGAGAGAAAGTTATTGCATCTATAGTCTTGCCTACCTACTGAGATTTAGCAATTGTTAGTAAATTTCAATTACTCATATAGCGAAATTAACCTATAATCGATCACATCCCCAAGAATTCCTCTCTACTTATTATTTCCCCTGTTTTCGAAATTGTTTTAGTTGTTAACTAACAAACCTTTCCCCCATTTGACATTTGTGTCACCCTCTCGATTTATCTAAATGTTTTCGATAATTTTTATTCCTATAACCGATTAGATGAAACGACCCCAAAATGCCCGAAAATGTGCTTCGGAAACACCTATAATTGTAATTTCCATATATCTCAAAATCGTGCATGATTTCGGAAATTCGACTTCATATTCTTATTCGTGGGGTCAAATTGAGTAGGAAATGGGTCTAACCCGAATTTTAGAACAATCGTATCAA
>JAJOOR010029477.1:0-25527 GCA_036250505.1 Solanum acaule
CTCCCTTTTTAAACATCTTTAAGCCTTTATTTAACATTAGTTCATAAAATAGGCTTTAGGGACTTAATCCCTCATATCATATAGCTCAAAGGTTTCTAAGATGAGAATGACCTTTCATCATAGAACCTACATTATGTGAGAATGACGTTTCACATATTCATAACATAGTCTAGTTTAGAGTACAATTGAGGAATCCTTTCAAGAGACTCAATTTCACTAGATTATCATAAACCTTATTCATTCATTCCTAAGTGAGTGTACATATGTGAGAAAGCCTTTCACATAAACACCTTTATGCAACACATATTCATACCTTGCTAATCATACACTTTGCATGTATAATAAGATATAAGGGTGCATATAAGAGTTAACCTTCCAATAGACACCATAACACATCATATTCATAGTTATACATGTGGAGTGTGTGTGTGCGCATATTGGTCCTCATAGTGACATAATAGCAACAACATTGATATTGAGTGCATTTCCCTTCAAGGGATCACAACACATTCACAATGTCCCCAAATCAGGAGCAATTCACATATAAAGCCTTTAGGGATTCTAGACCATACACCCACACTTCATCATAGGAGAAAAGGACACATTCAACTTTGAATAGGTACTCCTAACATGTATATGATCACATATTCATATAAGGGTCATATAGGTAGGGGTCATTCAACAATAGTACTTAACATAATCAATCATGTAGACCACATCTCATCCCTAACATTATCATTCACATTATACTCCTCATCATCAACACACTTTAAACATCATGATAGCATTGAGGATTTCATACATAACCTTCATAGAACAACTTCATAAACATATGCATCGTAATCATAAATTCACTTCACATCTATTGCCTTCAAGGAAATAATCTCAACATGCATAGATAGATAAGAAGTAAACACCGCCACCATAAGTGGACCAAACCACAGAACATCAATTCTCATACTATAGACTAGAAGTTAGGTCAACTTACCAATTCTCCAAGCCATGATCACCATGGATCAATCCTCAACAATTCATAATCAATTTACATAGATAGCAATAGGAATCAACAATGTAATTCATTAACATAAGCATAATCTAAGTACAATTATATAAACAAAGGGATCAACCCATAACTTTGCCAATAAGGACATAATTCTCAACTCATCAATATACCAACAATTCAACATGAATAAGTATAGATAATCATAGGAAACATCAGTACAATTTAATATAAACATAATTTCACCAATAGAGATCATATTCACCAAGACCCACATCATAGGCCAATTTTTGAGAATTTGGGGATCATGGGTCCTTCAAGAATTCCTTTAAAAATTATCTTAAAAACCTTAATTCCACATTAATTCATAAATAGAATGATTTAGAAAATCATTTGACAAAGGACCCATGTTTAGATTGAAAATTGGGAATTTTGTTCTTTGAATCACTTTTGAATTTTTTTGATAAAATTCCTTGAATGAGAGGTTATTCAAGAATCAAGAGTTGACATACCTTAATTATTGAAGACCCATGAAATTGAAGAAGAAATCAGTTGAAAACCCATCTTCTAGCTTGATCCTCATCAAGGTCTTCAATGGAGTTTTTGAGAGAATCTATTTTTGAGAGGGAAGGGTCAATTTGAAGAATAGGGTCTAATTCTAGGTTTTGGGGTTTTAACCAACTTAAAATACCCTAAAATAGATAGAATAACTATTTATAATATTTCCCCAAAGTACCCAAACTACCACTCACTTAGTTGGACCTTTTAAACAAGTCAAACTTGAGTTTTATTTTCGCAGATTTCGTTAGGAAACAGGTCCACGACGCGGGGGTGTTCCCACAAGTTTCTAGAAATTAAATTTCGAGACAGAAGAGTCCGCGACACGTCCATGATGCGGACCTAACATTTGGCCTATGGTGGAGCTAGTCCGTGACACGGACATGCTCCCTCCATGAGCATTTTCAAGCTACTTTGGCAGCATGTTTGGACAAGGGTTGGGGTCTTCTTCGGGGACCCTTAAGGTGGTCCAGGGGAGTCGTACCCGAACGTTTTGACCCTAAAAATATTTATTAAGACACTAGGGTCACCTCCACTAATTTTAGACTCCATACAACACATAAAAACATGAACAACATACTAGAACACACCAACACGTCAAAGACTAGTTTCCGAACGTCTTGGTCGTCCCTTGACGTTTGACTTCCAAACTCTTTAAAACTTACCAAAAAGGCTATTCTGCATTATTTTAACAAGTTATTAATGCATAAAACCCATGTTAGGCTCTACTTTATCCTACTTCATTTTGAGGGTTGTTACAAACTCATTCTCCCAAACATCATCAAGTTGAATGAAAAGAAGGAGAAATAGTCGAACAAGACCTAGTCCAAGAACAGAGTAATTTTTCTTCAGTTCCGGCCCCGAAATAGAAAGATTTCTTCGTGAATTTTGTCACCAGGTATGTAGGATTTAACTGGTGGATTCCTTTCACCCATTAGGTCCCTAGAATTCAGTCTGATTCTTGATTCTCTATATCATGCTTAGACCTAGGGTTTCTAGTATTTCAGATTTATGTTATGATTTAGCTGGTAGACTAATCCAAGTCAGATTATCATGTTTTGGAGGAATTGTTTCTTAGCTTCATTCATGTAACTAAGAACCCTAGTTGTGTAGATTCATTTAGTTCATGAATTACCCTTGCTAGATCAATTTATTCAATTATACTTGCCTCAGTTAAGAATGTTTGATTATCACTATATTAATGTTGCATTTTCATTTAGCATGTCAGTATTTTGAGCTATTCAGTATTACAGATATTCAATCACAATGTACTAATTACATAATCAATTGGGAGTAGGCTAAATACCGAGTAGACTAAGGTTATGTCACCCTCATAGTCCCAGAACTACATGCCCCGTAGGTAAGTCCCCTCTGTGGGCATTTTACTTAGTGATCACGCCAGTCATGTCTCTATACCCTTGGCAAGGTATATTGGGTCCTCTCGATGGGGCGTATACATCAGACTCCACATTTAGCTCATGTGGTTTTATGTCAGTTATTAGTAGCTCCCACAGACAGATTCTAGTGTATTGATCAGGGTATGTAATATCCAGTCTTAGTATGTTATAAAGCTGGTCACTACATTCAGTTAGTTCATATTTAGCATGTCTAGCATATTTATCATGTTCAAATTATATTATTGTTTTATCGCTTTGTTTAGTTATATGTTTTATTCCGCTTTATTCTATCATATATGTTGAGTGCTTTTCAAGTACCGATGCATGCTCTGCGCTATATTTTCTTATTATATAGGTTCCAGTCCTCAGTATTCGGATCACGCATAGATTGGTTCCCCATTTCCAGTTCAGCAATATTAGTGGTGAGTCCTCATTCTTCGAGGATGAGTGATATGTTACCTTTCCATTTTTAGTCTCTGGTTTCAGTCTTTGCTAGAGTTAGCTAGGGACATGTCTCAGCATCTCTAGTCAGTAGAGGCTTTTATTCAGGCATAGTTTAGATTCAGTTTTAGTTAAGTTTGATATTTTAGTTGTCATAAAACTCAGCTATATATTTAGACTTAGAATGGACATTCCCCGTCATTTCATTTTATGCTATGTTTCTATCTTTTGCACAATATATTTTATTCAGTAATCTTTTAGTACGCTTATGATATGCCAGCTCAGGGTTAGCTTAGGGTCACTTGTGATCCTAGGTCCCTTGTTTATGTCTAAAGGGGTAGTCTCGGGCCGTGACAACTGAAACTGCTAAATACGGATCGAGAATCGATCTATGCGTGATCTGAATGCTGAACACCTGAACCTACATCATAAAGGATGTAACGCAGAGTATGTGTCAGTACTTGGAATGTACTTAGCATGCATGATATAGAATATAGATGAACAAATATAACTGAGTAATAACATAATCTGAATAGAAACATAACTACTGAAATATAACTGAAAACTGAGCTAAATGCAATGACCAAGTACTAATCATGAATATAATATGTTGAGGATCAATACTAAGGTATAAACTGAAAACCTGGTCAAATGCACTAGACTCTGACTGTTGGAGCAACTATTAACCGACATAAAATCACGTGAGCTAAATAGGGAGTCCGATGTATACCCCCCATCGAGAGGACCCAATATACCTTGCCAGGGGTATAATGGCATGACTGGCTTGATCACTATATTTGTTGCCCACATAGAGGACTTGTAAACCTACGGTGGCACGTAGTTTAGGTACTATGAGGGTATGTTGAACCCTAGTCCAACTCAGTGCTAAGCCTACTCCCAACTAGAAATGTCAATGAAACAGCATAATTGAAATAATGGATAGTTCAATTTTCTGACATGGAAATATGAGAATTAAACATTTAGGAACTGACAATGTAACATTCAAAAACTGGAGCATGTTTATCTGTTTAACATACCTAGCAAGTGTGATTCATGAACTAAGAGAATATACACAACTAGGGTTCTGAGTTTAATGCAAGGAACTAAGCAACGATTTCATGAAAACAGGATAATATGATTAAGAACAACCTAACAACTAAATCACAACCAATATCTAAGGTTTTTAGAAACCCTAGGTCTAAGCAAGATCTGGAAAATCAATAATCTGGCTAAATTCTAAGGACCTAGTAGATAAAAGGGATCCACTAGTGAAATCTTACATACTTGGTGACAAAATATATGGATCGATCCTTCGATTTCGGGGCTGTAACAGAAGAAAATCTCCTACTTGTTCTTGAGGGGTTTGTCGACTCCTTCTCTTTTTCTCTAAGTTTTGATGAATTTTGGTGATTAATCATTCAAGGGTGGGTTCTGACTAGAATATTAGGCTAAATCTGAGTAAAACTATGTAGTGTAGGGATTAAACAATGTAGTTTAAATGTCCAAAGCATAGGGGAAAAGACAAAAATGACCCTGACTTAAAAGCTGGGGAAGCCATTGACAGACCTGACTGACGGACCGTGGAGTGACCTATAATCCGTCCTATTAGGTTGTCGTTTGGTGTGTGAGGATTGGTGAAGGTGTCACGATCCACAGACCCTGGACCACAGACCGTGGTCCCACCTACGGTCCGTAGCTGCTGCCGTGGGTCATGATCTTTCTCAAAATTCTGGGTGGCCGACCTATAGACCACACCTACGGTTCGTGGTCCCATCTACGGGCCATGGGTTTCCTTCGTCTGTGGCACCTCTAGTTCTTAAAATTCTGTTATTTTCTCCTTCTCGAATCCAGGATGTTATTGTCTATGTCAGTTAACAGTAACTATCCTACAAAATGAACTAAATTACCTTCAAAGATTCTATGAAAGTTTTAATTATGTTTTAGTACGCATTGACCATGGTCAAGATTTAGGATTTCTCATTAAAGCCTTTTACATATATATTTTAGCATGGTCATGCAAATCATGTTTAAATGTTATAATATGATCACATTTATGCCTTTATGTATTTCCTTCGTACTTAGTACATTATAGGTACTAATGCATACTTGTTCCTACATTGTCTAACAATGTAGGGTTTAGCGACATTTCTCCTCCCGCTCATGGTTAGCTAGTTACGAGCTTGTGTTTTATTGCTTTGGGATTGGTGTGTTCCCATACTCCAAGAGTAAGGCATTTATTCACTTTGATGTTGAAACTATGTACATGGTGCATGGGTTACATCCCAACAACTCTTTTGATGTAATATATGGTCTTGTCAAGACTTTTGATTAGACCTCTGATCTTATGTTAAACTATTTCATTATATTGAACTTTCTACTTAAATTCTAATTTTGTCTATTATATTATGTTGTATGTATGTTATATGCCATGTGTAGGGCCTCTCAGGGTCCTATATGTGATAACCCTAAAATGTACTCTTTAAAATAAATTTAAAGAGATAGTGGTTGTCGACAAAAAGTATACCCAACTATGAGTTGAGGTCAAATCCCACAAAGAATGGCATATTATATAGAATTCTATCAAGAAATTTTGATTGTAAAATCATTCATTTCTAATAGTAAAAGCTAGTAGGTGGATAATTTCACCAATTTCACAAAAACAATTTGTTATCAAAGGTCATAACTAAAATAAAATTTTGGAAAAAATTCAAAACTAACAAGTAATCTAGGGGTGCGGGGATTGGAAACCAATATCAGATACGAGTAATTGTGCTTCTCTATAGTGATGAACATTCATGAATAGGCCAAGCCATCTTCAATGAGGTTAATCTTCTTTTGATCTCATATCATTCTTTCATAGAATCTATTTTCGGTCTTATATATATGTTGTACCAAACAACCCAATACCTTACTCTATTCTTTCTTCCGATGCTGAAACAAGGTAAATAGATCAAACACATAACATCTACTTTCAAGCAAGTTACAGACATCAAACATAAACTGGTAGTGTCAGGAGCCCTCACCCAGGCAGGAACATAAGGGTTTTGGGGTCATGTGAACCCCTTAAACTGATGAAACTATATAGTGTCCTATATTGTCGGATGATCACTCATAACACCATTCGTGGAGAGTCATCATTCCTCAAGTATGGTACATCCTTGAACTGCCTTACGCCTATTGAGGGCCTTTGGAGCGATTATTAGGAGAACTCTGGATGGCACTTAGGTGGAAAAATGTTGCACATGTTTGGACCAGATGTCTGTTCTCTTTCTTACAACCCCTTTTTTGGGTTGCGCACTTGCTTGGTAGATATTTGTGGGTGGTAGGGTTATATTGCTAACGAGCCTCAAATGGCACATTGATAACTATGTCCTTTTGGTTATTCAACGTAGAAAGAGATTCTCTGTCGGATTTTGTATCCAAAGTTATCACTTGATTTCTATTTGTCTTAGCCATAACCTATAAATCATGAGCAATCAAACATAGAATTGGTGAAGGTTAGTTTAAATCAAACTCGATTGGCATAACAATTCAAAATATTATCTGAGGCATGCATAATGAAAAGTAGAACCACCTAACAGGATGGGCCAGCTCTGGTGAGCTCACCAAATCAGATAGAGTAAAATATTAAAGAGTTTAGGCTCAAAGGGCAGAGTCAATTCACCTCGACAATTCGTCGATTTAGTTTCTGCGGGCTAAGATAATTCTACCAAAACTTACAATGGAAAATGAAAAGAAACCGACATCAATGGTAATGTACACTCCCACTCGGCAATTCACCAAGTGGGTTTGGTGGATTAAGACAAGCTCGTCGAATGGGACAGTACACAAGGTCATATATTCACTCAAGAAGGTGAGCTAGGCCTTATTGGATGATTCACATAACCTCCTTTGTGAGCTAAGACAATCCCGCCGAACAGGAGGTGTTCAGCCCAGTGCCTAAATTGCACAACAAAACAAACATTCACAATAATATAAAGTTTCCTAACATCATTACAGTCCACCCATGTGCATATCTACTTATGGGTACTAAAATTTCCACTTTACATATCATAGCGTATTGCCTAAAATAATGATTTTCCCTTAAGAAAGTCGTCACTCTGTCTATCATTGAGAAAAATCATGCAATTGGGTCAACATTGGGTTACTCAAACTTCACCCACATCAATTCAACTAAGACCTGCTAACCTTAAGGGATTAATTTAAACATTTAATCAACACAATAAAGTTTAATAGTTTGTAGGCAAAAACACAGGCAAGCATTCATGGGTAAAGTTTAATATGATCAGTATAGTACTGCCCACTACAATAAAACAATCACATGCATCACATGGCCTAAAACCCATAAATAAAACAACATTTAAAACTCAAAATGCAAAATGAAAATATAAAACGAACCTCAAAAAGAAGCAAAACTCGAAAGTAAAGAAAATACTCTCCACTCACTCACCAATCAGAAACTAAGGATACTCACACACTCAAATAAGGTATTGCAAGTAAAACAGAAGCAAAGATCTCAAAAATTTAAAAGGGTTTTCTTTTTTAATTCAAAATCAGCCATGGCCTTTTTATTGTTGATTAAGTCCTCTAATGCATGATTTAATTTTATTACATGAAATTTAGTTGATATTATAAGGACCCCTGCATTATTCATAATTTTTTGAAACTATGAACCTATGATGGACCGATGAACCTATGAACTATGAATTTTGGAAGATTATGCATGTCTTGTGAAAATTATGTTTATGATGATAGGGTAATTTTAGATGAAAATATCAATGTTATTTTGAAAGGTTTTCTCTCATAATAATATGATCATGATTATAAAAGGTATTTCTCACATCTAGATTCACATTGATGAAAGGTTTTCGCATATATATTAAATTTCACTTAAGGAGCTATTCTATGTTTTGATTTTAAATATGTGGATTGGTATTGATCATTGTCTTTCCTATGCTATAAAGATATTTGATTTCTTATCTATTTTGTTAGGATTTGGACTTTGAACCGAGAGGGCTTTGAGGTGGAGGCTCAAATAGGGTAGTCTCTAATAGTAATCTCTAGTCCCTTACTACGTTCCTCCATAGGATTGTCTTCGATGACCTAGATGGTGGATCTACTTTCGCAAAAGTTGATGTGTACAAACTCTACCTTGACAAGTAGAATCCCCTTCTTTAGGTATTGGGGATATATCAGATTCCATGATATATATCGCATGGTCTTATTGTCAGTTAAAGCTAATACCCCACAAAATAATTATGTTTCTTCGATGCTTTCTTATGCCTCTTATTTCAAATGCATTGACGATATCTTATGATTTACATGTTGTTGCTTCTTTAAGAATTTAAATGTTAAAATGTTGGTCATGCATTACATGTTTTAAGTTACTCATGCTTCCATGCCTAATTTATGCATATTTCCCCATACTTAGTACATTCCATGTACTACTGCATACTTGTGCCTACATTGTTTCACTAATGTAGGGTCTGATGCACCAACCTCTAACACTCGTGGCTAGTTGATCTTTTGGCACTCAAGGATTGATGAGTCCTCAAGTTCTGAGGACCTAGACACTTTTATCTTTCTTTCAGTCCCTTTATAGACATTGTGTGTGATGTATAGTCTACGTCCCAATCACTTCTATCGATTTATTAAATGGCTTGTTGAAACTTATGTTAGACTTCCACTTTTGTCAAACTCTTTTATGATATAAGACTGTTTCTTTGAAATATTTATTTTTATTACCTTGTATGATGTATACTAAGTGGCTTGTGAAGGGCCTCTCGTGGTCTTCTATGCTATGTCACATCTAGGGTGTATTATTTGTTGTGACAAACATGGTATTTAGCTAACAAGGCTTAGAAAGGTCATAGGATGTCTCATAAGCCAGGTCGACTAGATTATTTTTCATGAGCATGAAGCGCACCACATTTATTAAGAGGAAGCTAAAAGGCGTTTAGGAAATTCCACTTCTATTATAACTCTAAATTCATTTTATAGGGCTGAACTCTATATGTATCTCTCTTAATCCAAATCCAATTCTTTTTAGGATATGTCCCATCGAAGAGCATACACGAGGAGGAATGTGAATGAGAATGTGGCACAAGAAGCTCCTCAAGTTTCGGCCAACCCTTTGGTTGAGCAAGTTAACAAAGTGGAGTTTCGAGCTGCTTTTCAGGTTTTTACCCAAGCTATGATGGCTCATGACAATAAGGGGGTTGTGGTTCCTATGAACCCAAATATTGGTACGACGATAACTAGAGTGAGGAACTTCACTATGCTGAATTCCCTGTAGTTTCATAGTTCCAAGGTTGAGAAAGATTCTCAAGAGTTCATTTATGAGGTGTATAAGGTTTTAATGATCATGGGAGTGACATCGGTGGAAAAGGTCTAATTAGACGCTTATCAACATTAGGATGTTGGTCAAGTTTTGTTCAATAAATGGAGGGAAAAGAGGGGGTTTATTTGGGTCCGCTTGATTGGGAAAAGTTTGAGGTTTCTTTGCTTGATAGGTTTTTTCCCCTTTAGATGCGGGAGACAAAGGTACTTGATTTTTTCAACCATCGTCAAGAGAATATCAGTTTGAAGGAGTATGGGTTGAAATTTACTCAATTGCCTAGGTATGCTCCTACTATGGTGCCGACTCTAGGGAAATGATGAGTAAGTTTGTTTCGGCTGTGTCTAAAATGGTTATAAAGGAATGACGTGCCGCCATGCTTATTATTGAAATAAATATTTCTTGTTTAATGATTCTTGCTCAAAAATTTACGAGGATAAGCTTAAGAGGTCTAGGGAGTCAAAGATGGAAAAGACCGGTGATGGTAACTTTTCACATCCAAGGTCCAATGGACATGGTTGCTCAAAATTTTGTTAAAGGTTTTCAGTCAAGGTGCCTCAAATGCTCCGTCTCCTATGTTCAGCAAAGAAAGGGAGTCTAACCCTAAAATTTGAGGAAATGGTAGAAGAAATCGATCTTTGGTTCCCTCATGCAAAAAGTGTGGGAAGAGTCGGTCGGGAAAATTCTTTATGGGTATGTATAGTTGATTTTTTTCGTAAGAGTGATAACCATTTTAGGTATTTCGCATCTAGAATTAACGAGGGTAAAGATTATAGGAGAGCTTCGCTTAGTAGTTTGGGTTCAAATGCTCTAAAATAAGAAATATTTTATGCATTTCAAACTCGACATGATCAAGAGGGTTCTCTCAATGTGGTTACCGGTATGCTAAATATTTTTCATCTTTATGTGTATGCTTTGCTTGATCTCGGTGCTACCTTGTCTTTTTTGACGCCATATTTTGGCTATGAGATTTGATGTTTCACCGAATGGGTTATGAGATCCTTTTTCAATTTCTACTCCTATTGATGAATCTATTGTGGTTATGAAAGTCTATTGAAATTTTCCCGTCTCCTTACCCTATAGAGTAACTTGTAGAGCTTTATATGTTGGATTTTCATGTTATTTATGGTATCAACTGTATACATTCTTATTATGAATCTATGGATTGTAGAACCCGAGCTATTAAGTTTCTGTTTCCAAATAAACTCGTCCTAAAGTTGAAAGGGGGAAATTCTATGCCTAAGGATCAGTTTGTTTCATCTCTAAAAGCTAGGAAAATTATTTATAAGGGTTTCATATATCATCCTGTTTGGGTTAGGGATATGGATTCTAAAACCCCTATTCTTGTTTGACGTGCCGTGGTGGTCATGACAACCCGTTTTCGCTTTCTAGTGAGCCGATTTGGCAGTTTTAAGTCAGGGGTAGTTGGGTCTTTTCCCAATTGGTTTAACTCAATACTACGTTATTTTGCCTTCTACCCAGAGCCCTATATAATGATTTTAAACACCCAAATAAACCAAACCCAATTCATTCTCTTAAATTCTTAAAAGTATATCAAGCTCTTCTTCTCAAATATTTCTCTCTCAAGAAGTTGAAGAAGAAAGCTAGGATTTCAAGATCAAGCCTCCAAAACCTCCATTGCTTCAAAGCTTTTAGCATCAAGGTATGATAGTTTTATCTAAGGAACCCTTTCTTCCATGTAGTTTCCAAATTCACCAATTTTATATAGATAGAATCCCCAATCAATTTAGGGTTTTCTTTAATTGTCATGAGTTCCTTTCAATGTTGATTTATTTGATTGATTTATGAATTTTTATGCATGAATATAAGTAATTTCATGTTTTAAGTTAATATCCCATGAACCCATGCATAACCCATGTTTTCTAAGCTATGTTGTTATAATGTTGGTCTTGAGCCACTAAAAATGAATTTATGAAAATATGCATGTCTTCTCTTTACGAAATTGACGTAACTGAATTTGAAGATGCTTTGACTTTGAAGACATGATGAAACTTATGAAATATTGAAAAGAAAGCATCTTCATGAAACTATGTTTATGATTCAAGAAAGCTTATAGATGAGATTGTCTATATGTTCTATGAAGCATGGCCACATGACATGAATGACATATAAATTTACCCTCATTGATTTTTGGGTTATTTTCTTAAATGAGGTCTTGATTATTTTGGTATCCGTATATTCCATCAATGATTATAGGTCACATTTTCAAAACTATTTCCATTAGTATTAGGGGTATCTCTATCATGAAGTGAATGAGTATGGGCCTTAGAAGCTATTAAGAAAAGATTATGAACGGTGAAAGGTTTTCTATCGCATGGTCTAAGGAGGTATCCTATGATAAGGCATGTGGCGACTACCTATGTCTCTTAATGATAAGATAATTCAAGACTTAATAACTACTCCATGGGATTTATGCTTAGCACCGAGAGGATATTGAGATGGAAGATCTTTCGGGTTGAGGTCGGATTTCGAGTAGCAGTCTCCTTATCCCTTACTTATATGCCACCATAGGATGATGGTCTAGATAGACATTAGCTAGTGTATCTCCTTTATCCATGATTGATGGTTCTACCTTTGAAAGTAGAACAACCTTTTTGGTGTTGGATACACCAGGGGATCATGTTATAGCTAACATGGTTTTTATGATGATTAAGGCTAATCCCACAATAATAAACTAAGGTTACTTCAAGAAGTATATCACATGTGTTCAAAAATGATTTTACTTGCATTGGTCATGATTACGTTTTATGTTTTCTAACTTCTTTATCTTATGTTTGAACTTGGTCTTTGCAAAATATCATAAAAATGTTCTTTTTAGCATAATTTCATACTTTTATGCATGGCTATCATACTTAGTGCATTTTTGTACTAAACCATACTCTTGCCTACATTTCTTATCCTAAAATGTAAGGTCCGACGATTTCAATTCGCACCTCCGTGGCTAGGACCTCTTAGTAGTTGAAGGTTGAAGATTTGTGAGGCCTCATATTTCGTGGACCAAGCCTTTATTTCATTATATATTTTCATTTTAGTTTTGAACATGATGTACTGGCTACGCCCTGATAAAATCTTATGTACTAGATGGCTTTGAGACGATACTTAGACTTCCACTTTTCTCTAATAAAATATTTATATGTTGAAACGTTCTTTTAAACTTTTATCTATAATCTTGTATGATCCATGCTAAGTGGAATGTATGGGGCCTTTCGGGGTCTTTTACGCCATGTCACGTCCAGGGTGTACTTTGGGTCGTGACAAACTTGATATTCAGAGAACAAGGTTTAGAAAGGTCCTACAATGTCTCATAAGCCACATAGAGTAGAGTTTTGTTCATAAGTGTGACGTGTGCCATATTTATGAATGAGAGGCTATAAGATGTTTAGGAAAGTCCACTTTTTTCATTACTCTAAAGTCATGTGATAGAGTGTAACTCTAACTGTTTTTTTCTCCTAACCCCTATTTATGCTTTTCAGAATTTCCCTCCATGAAGGTACCCCAAGAATAGGAATAGGAATGTTCGTAAATATGTGAGACAAGAGGTTGCCCATGTGCTGGTCAACCCTTTGGCTGAGCAAGTGACTAATGATGAGTTTCAAGCCACATTTCATGCATTGGCCCATGCTATGATAGCTTAAGCATATAGAGAGGTTGTGGCTCCCATGAACCCAAGGCTGGGTTCGACACTTACAAGTGTGAGAGAATTTATTAGAATGAATCCTCTGGAATTTCATGGGTCTAATGTTGAGGGAGATCCTCAAGAGTTCATTGATGATATGTATATGTTGTTTATGATAGTGGGAGTGTCGCCAATGGAAAATGCAGAATTGGGAGCTTATCAACTTAAAGGTGTTGCTTAAGTTTGGTTCAACCAATGGAAAGAAAAGAGGGCAGTTGATGAGGGTCCTCTTGATTGGGAGAAATTTAAGGTTGATCTTCAGGATATGTTCTTTCCCCTTGAGATGAGGGAGGCAAAGGTTCTTCAGTTCATTAACCTTCACCAAAGAGATATGAGTTTGAAGGATTATTCTTTAAAATTTACACAATTGTCTAGATATACTCCAACTATGGTTGTCAATCCAATGGCAAGGATGAGTAAGTTATTGTCGGGAGATTCCTACTAAGTGGTGAAGGAATGCCTAACCGCCATGCTTGTTAAGGAAATGGATGTTTCTCGTTGATGGTTCATGTACAACAAATAGAAGAAGAAAATCTTAAGGAGAAAACTAAGGATTCAAAGATGGCAAAAAGGGATGATGGTGAGTCTTCACATTCAAGGTCCGATGGAGGAAATCGTTCTCAAGGTAAGGGTGGTAGTGAGCAAATGTGGCCCAATGTAGAGAGTGTGGGAGAAGACACGAGGGTAAATGTCTAGCCAATTCTAATGCTTGCCTTTATTTTGATAAAATGGATCATAAAATAAGGAATTGTCCTACGGTTGTTAAGAATGAGAGAGATTATCATTGACGGGCTCAACCCTACCCTTCCTGCGGGCCTAGTGGTGGGTCAAAACAAGATAGGTTTTATACTTTTCATACTCAACTAGATCATAAGGGTTCCCTAGATGCGGTAGTTGGTAAGTTATGGTATTTTAGTTTGTGGTTATGTATTTCTTGATGTTGAGTGTTTCATTGGATATGGTAAGACCCCATGTATGGAGATTGTGTTTGAAGTACTCCATGAAATCCTTGTGGAATTTTTTTAAGAGTTTACTTGTCAATGGTTCAGTAGTTGTTAAGACTTTGGTGTTATGTTTGCATTGAGGGAGATGGATTTGGAAAGACTAGTAAGGTTTGCTCCCAAGGGGGATATAGTGTGCTTTATGGTAGGTACGTGAATAGAACTATGTTGGTTTTGGAAGAGTTCCTTGTTATGGTTTGGTGTGTGAAAGTTCGAAGGCGATGTGATATCTTTGTATCCCTATATCTTTCCTTTATCTTCGATTCCAGCTTGAGGTCTTAGCCCTCTTGGTTCACTCTTTAGGATTCGTGTGTTTTAGTGATCCTCATGATTCCTCAGGCATGCATGCTCATGGAAAATTTAATTTTCAAAAATATGATTTAGATAAATAATTGATTGATTCATATTTATGTGCATTTGAGTATGAGTTGCATATAGACCTTAGGAAAAGATATTTTGAATAGGCTTTAGCTTGGAGTTGAAATTTCCTTCTTGGATATGTGCATTTTTGGGATTGCATTCATGATTGGCTGCTAGGTTTAGTTCCTATCTTACATATGATGTTTTTAACATGTTTTAGCTTGGAGTTGATATTCCTCCTTGGTTATGTGAATTTTGATGAAGTTGCATTGATGATTGGGTTGTTAGTTTCTCTCTTACTCTTTTCGTGCTAGTTTGAGTTCCATTCGAGGACGAAAAATACCAAGGGGGAGATATTGTAACACCTCGAATTCAAGAAAGCCTATAAATAGGTTAAGTGGGAAACTTACAAGCCCCAAAAAAAGGACCATGGAACCCTCCACGGAGCCATAGACGGGCCACGGTTCCTTGAGTGGTAGGTTTCCAGAACTTACCACAACCAGGCTCCCTCCCACGGACCCCTATACGGGTCGTGAAAAGGGAGAGGGACCTTCAAAGTGGCTTTAAGTGGGTCAAGTAAGTAGGGGTTCTACAGTAGCCACTGGTCAAGGGCCACGGGCATCAAAATGGCCCATAAAGCCCCACATGAACCATGAAGTTGTCCGTGAAGGGTTTCTATCAGACTTAGAGTTTAGGGTCAACTTTAAATGATCATATCATTTAGCACAAAATGAATTAGGTTGCCCATGACCTATCAAATTAATTATCTCTGAGTCCTCTTTTCATAGCCACCGAGTTTGCCTAATTCCAAGTTCGGAGTAAAAGGTTGTGCCTAAAATAGTAACGCCCTATCAGATAGGATTTCTTCACAACCCATTTGACGGGCCATGGTTGTCATGGCGACCCGTTTTAGCTTTCTAATGAGCCAATTTGGCAGTTTTTAAGTCGGGGGTTGTTGGGTCTTTTCCCAATTATTTTTACTCAATACTAAATCGTTTTTCCTTCTACCCAAAGCCTTATTTAATGATTTTAAACCCTTAAATAACCTTAACACAATTCATTCTCTTAAATTCTCAAAAGAAGATCAAGCTCTTGTTCTCAAATATTTCTCTCTCTAGAAGTTGAAGAAGAAAACTAGGGTTTCAAGATCAAGCCTCCAAATCCTCCATTACTTCCAAGCTTTTGGCATCAAGGAATGATAGTTTTCATCCATGGAACCCTTTCCTCCATGGAGTTCACAAATTCTCCAAATTTGTAAAGATAGATTCTCTAATCATGTTAAGGTTTTTATCCATTGTCATGGGTTCCTTTCAATGTTGATTTATTTGATTGATTTATGAACTTTTACGCATGAATTGAAGTAAAGGCATGTTTTAAGTTAATTTCCCATGTACCCATGCATAAACCATGTTTTCTAAGATATTTTATTATAATGTGGGTCTTGTACTATGAAAAATGAATTTATGAAAATATGCATGTTTTCTCTTTATGAAATTGATGTAAATGAATTTGAAGATGCTTTGAGTTTGAATACATGATGAAGATTTTGAATTACTGAAAAGAAAGCATGTTCATGAAAGTATGTTTATGACTCAAGAAAGCTTATGGATTAGACTGTCTATATGTTCTATGATTCGTGGCCACATGATATGAATGACATATAGATTTGCCCTCAATGCTTTTCGGGCTATTTTCCTAAATTAGGTCTTGATTAGTATGGTATGCAGATATGCAATCAACGATTATAGGCCACGATTTCAAAACTATTTCCATTAGTATTTGGGGCATCTCTAGAATGAAGTGAATGACTATGGGCCTTAGAAGCTATTATGAAAAGATCATGAATGGTGATAGGTTTCTGACGCATGGTCTAAGGAGGTATCCTATGATAAGGTATGTGGCGACTACCCATGTCTCTTAACAATAAGATAAGTCAAGGCTTAATAACTACTCCATGAGATTTATGCTTAGCACCGAGAAGATATTGAGATGGAAGCTCTTCCGTGTTGAGGTAGGGTTTCTACTAGCAATCTCTTTATCCCTTACTTATGTGCCCCCATAGGACGATGGTCTTGATAGATATTAGCTATTGGATCCCCTTTAGCTCATATTCATGGTTCTACCCTGGAAAGTAGGACAACCCTTTTCGGTGTGGGAGACACCGGGGGATCATGTCAAAGCTCACATGGTCGTTATGTAGGTTAAGGATAATTCCCACAATAATAAACTATGGTTACTTAAAAAAGTATATCACATGTGTTCAAAGATGATTTTACTTGCATTGGTCATGATCACGCTTTATGTTTTCTAACCCTTTTATCTTATGTTTTAACTTGGTCTTTCAATATCATTAGAATGTCTTTTTTAGCATGATTACATACTTTTATAAATGGCTATCATGCTTAGTGCATTTTTGTACTAAAGCAGACTCTTGCCTACATTTCTTATCCTAAAATGTAGGGTTTGACGATTCCGCATCGCACCTCCATGGCTAATAGTTGAAGATTGAAGATTGGCGAAGCCTCATATTTTGAGGAACAAGCCTTTATGTCATTATGTCTTTTCATTTTAGTTTTGAACTTGATGTACGGGCTTCGCCCCAATAAAGTCTTATGTACTATATGGCTTTGAGACGATGTTTTGACTTCCGCTTTTCTCTATTAACAGTTTTTCTATGTTGAAACTGCCTTTTAAATCTTATAAACCTTATGATCTTGTATGATTCATGCTAAGTGGCTTGTATGTGTCCTTTCGGGGTCTTACACGCCATGTCATGTCCAGGGTGTACTTTGGGTCGTGAAAGTATTTCATCTGACCGAGTATTTTTCCATGGGGTGCTACACTTTTATTTGTTCATAAAAAGGATGGTTCCCTTTGCATGTGTATTAACTACCGATAATTTAACAATGTCACCTTTAAAATTAAGTATCATCTTTCAAGATGGATGATTTGTTTGATCAACTCCAAAGAGCAAGTTTTTTTTCTAAGATTGATCTCGGTTCAGGTGATCACCAATTGAGGGTGAAGGACGTTGACATTTCAAAGACGGCTTGTCAAACTTGATATATGAGTTTTTGCGAATGTCATTTTTTTAACTAATGCTCCGACCGCATATATAGACTTGATGAATAGAGTATTTAGATGATATCTTGACTTTTTGGTGATTGTGTTTATCCATGATATCTATATTTATTATCCGAGTGAGGATTAGAATGCCGCTTATTTGATGATTGTGTTGCAAATTCTTAAGGATCGTGAGTTATATGCTAAGTTTAACAAATGTGCATTTTGGTTGAGATATGTGGCTTCCCTAAGTCACATTATTTCCGGTAAGTTGATTGAGGTTAATCTTAAAAAGGCGGAAGTGATTAATAATTGGCCTAGACCTCTATCTGCTTTGGATATTCGAAGCTTCTTGTGCTTGGCCGGTTATTATGAATGGTTTGTGGATGCGTTTTCTTCTATTGCCTCTCTATTGACCAGATGGACCTAGAAAAAGGTTAAGTTCTTATGGTTGGAAGCATAGGAGAAGAGCTTTCAAGAGCTAAAATATAGGCTTACCTCCGCTCTAGTGTAGACTTTACAAGAAGGATCCGATGGGTTTGTTGTTTAGTGATATTCCTCGAGAATTTGAATAGGGTGCTTTCTTAAGGAAAATGGGAAAGGTATTGCTTATGCTTCAAGGTAACGTAACATTCATGAAAAGAAATTTTCTACCCATGATTTGGAATTGGCGGCGGTTGCTTTTGCCTTTAATATTTGAAGGCATTATTTGTATGGTGTCCATGTTGATGTCTTTACCAACCACAAAAGATTGCATTATGTGTTCAAGTAAAAAGTTATAAATCTTCGCTAAAGGGGGTGGCTTGACTTGTTGAAGGATTACGACATTAGTGACCTCTATCACCTAGGTAAGGCAAATATACTGGCAGACACCCTTAGTTGATTATGAATGTATTGTTGCACATGTTGAGGAAGGTAAGAAAGAGTTAGTTAGTTGATTCTAATGAAAGTGGTGTTGTTGTTCATAATGATTTCAGATTGTCTTTTGTACCATATATCAAATCCAAATAATGTCTTGACTCGATCTTGGTTGAATTGAAATAAGAGATTCTTAAAAAGCCTATTGAGTCGTTCTCCCAAAGGAGAGATTGTGTACTTCGATATCAAGGTCATTTGTTTATTCTCAATTTTGATGACTTGAGAGGGAAAATTTTATCGGAAGCCTATAGTTCTCGGTATTCCTATCACCCAGGAACCACCAAGTTGCACTCTAACTTGCGAGAGGTCTATTGGTGCAATGGGATGAAGAAGGATATTGCGGAATTAGTGGCAAAGTTTCCTAATTGTCAACAAGTAAAAGTCAAGCATCAAAGGTCGGGAAGTTTGTCCCAACTCATTTGCATTCCTACTTGGATGTGGGAAGATTTGCATATGGACTTCATTGTGGTTTGCCCCGCCCCCGACGACAACTTGACTAGATTTGGGTTATAGTGGAATGTACGACGAAGTCAGATCATTTCATTCCCGTCAAAGTTTCTTATTCAGTGAAATATTATTCTAAGTTTTATCTAAGGAAGATGGTTAGGTTCCATGGGGTTCCCCTATCTATTATCTCTGGCCGTGTACTCAATTCACTTCTCAATTTTGGGAGTCTTTTGAAAAAAGTGCTACTCGTTTTAAACTTAGTACGGCCATCCATCCTCAAATCGATAGGCAAGCAGAGTGTAGTATCCATACTTTGGAAGATATATTGAAGGCTTGTGTGATTGATTTTGGTAATTGGGATTATCACTTGCCTCTAATTGACTTTGCATATAATACTAGCTATCATTCAAGTATTGGTATGGCTAAATTTGAGGCTCTTTATTCTAAGAGGTGTAGATATCCTATAAGTTGGTTAGAAGTTGGTGAGGTGGTATTGATAGGTGGCGAGGTTGTACATGAATCTATGGAGAAAGTTCAACTTATTCAGGAAAGGTGATGAGTGGTAGATTTGCACTCATTTGAGGTCTATTCAGCCCAATAATTAGAGTGCTCAATGCCTACTTTTTATCCTATTCTGATAAAATGTTGATGATTTGGATCTATGAATGCAAATGGACAAGGAAAGGATTGATGTTTGAAAGAATGACAAAAAATTAAAAAATAAGTGCAAACTATACATTGTTTATCGCAAAACAATAAAAGCAGATCGCTTAGTGAGCATGACCTCACAAAAAATGATCATGCATAGCATTTGTGTCTGTCAAATCAAGTTGACTAACTCCATTGGAGAAGGCGATGTGCCAAGTGAGAAAGGGGGCCTTGCTAATCATTGTTGAAATGACTGGGTAAATAGAAAGATTGAATGCTCGAAAGGTCAATCAACGTGGTACTCAACGATTCACCAAATGTGAAAGGCCGACTCAAATGAGATCGTCAACTAAGGTTCAAACACCTGAAGTGTCACGACCCAAGGTACCCGCTACGCGTAACATGGTGTATAAGACCACAAAAGGGCTCATTCAAGGTTTTTAGCATTCATAACATAAAAAATAGAACAAAAGAGATAAAAAGTAAATTTCAATTCCAAAGTTTTATAAAAGTAAAGCGGAAGTCTAAACACTTGTCTCATTAGTCATCTAGTACATAAGAATGAAACTTGGGCCTAGACCATTCATCATGTATAAAACTTAAAGTAAGAAAGAAAATATGAAAACAATGAAAATCCGTCCTCGAAGCATGAGGACTCATCAAAGCTCAGAATCTCTCAAATCAACCTCTAGCCACGAAAATGAGAACCCTGGTTGTCGGACCATACATTTGGGGAAATGTAGGAAAGAGTATTTGTTAGTAGAAAATATGTTCTATGTATGATAGCCATGCATATAAGCATTTGATAACGTTCTTAAAAGTGGACTTTTTATGAGATGCAATGACCAGGCTAAAACATTATGTAAAAAGTATTAGAAAACATGAGTCATAAAACATAGTCAATGCAAGCTAATCTTAGTTCATTATTATTTTGGGAAGTAGCCTTAACCGACATAGAGACCATGTGAGCTATAACCTTTGCACACATGTGAGATACTTCTTGAAGTAATCTTAGTTCATTATTATTTTGGGAAGTAGCCTTAACCGACATAGAGACCATGTGAGCTATAACATGATCCCCCGGTGTCTCCCACACAGAAAAGGAAAGTCCTTCATGCCAACGTAAGGACCATGAACTTCTAGCTTAGGTGGAACCACTAACTAATGTCTATCTAGACAATCATCCTATGGGGGCACATAGGTATGGGAAAATGATAATGCTTCTAGAAACCCGGCATCTACTCACGGGATTGCTTCAATCTTAATATCCTCTCGGTGCTAAGCATAAATCCCACAGAATAGTCATCTTCTTACTTGTTCTTATTATCCATGGAAGGGCACGTGATCTTTCCAATCAAAGCTATGTCATAAGTCATCCATGGAAAGGTATCATACAATAACCAATCCAAGCTAGGTTTCATTAGGATAGCTCCTTATCTTTGATTCATTTAGGTGAGAAGACCTTTCAACCTTAGAATCCTTACTATGTGAGAAAACCTTTCACAATTAACTATTAAACATTTCTTATATTTTATTAGTTCAAGAAAGTAAGATAATTTTTTTATATAATTTAATTAAAAAAACAATTACTAACGTAATCTAACCCATTAACCTTATTAATCTACTCATTTCCACCCACATTTACCCCACTACCCATGACCCCACTCCATCACTAACACTACCCCACCTACCCATAATATACAACTATATAGACAATAACAATCAACAACTCATATACACACACGTACAGGAAAAAGAGAACATCATACACCTTAACATTTATACACACACAAACCTACACGAAGAAACGAAGAAAAATATTCAGCCCACTTACAACATTTTTCACACAAACATGTACAAAAAGCACACCCTCACCATACATACGTAACAACACCACTCTCAAAAGAAGAAAAATCATCCTTACATTATATATTTTTTCTCATTCATAAAACAAAGGTTGAGTTCGTGGTTTGTTTTCGTAGTCTCGAGTTCGCGGTTCCTTATTAGGTTTGTTTTCTTTTCATGAATTTATTTTCGCAAGAGGAACCATTATGGTATCAGAGCTATGGATGTCGAGAAATATAAGAAAAAAACAAACTAGTAGAAAATTAAGAAAAATAAGAAGAAAATTAAACAAATTATATCCGGAATATAAACAACTCAATATCACAAAAACTGATAACGATAAATTAGATCAATTAATAGATAATATATCTAAAATAGAATATAAATATATTCAATATTTAAAAATAGAATGAATAATGAGAATAATGAATATAGACAAAACTAGCTGAAATAATTATAGAGAAATGACAAGAATTAGAACATAGGCAATATAGACTTAACAATAATATATTTGCAGGATTTTGCCACAAATCTATAATAGAACAAAGAAAGACAATTTTATACCTAGAAATACAAATAAATAACTTAGAATATAAACTACAACATAATTTATAAATGAATAAAGAAAAATACGCAATAGATGAAAAAACATATGAAAACTATGACGGATTAAAAATAAAGATAATATTTCTAATCTAGGAAGAAGATATAACAAAATAGTTGACAATCTAAGTTTAATGTTAGAAAAAGAAACGGTAAAACTAGAAGATAATTTAACTGCTATGGTAAGAATAACAAAACAAAATGAAGAAATGTCACGACCCAAAAATAGACGTGATTGCACTCGTCTTATCCCACCAAGACAAGTCAGCCTAAAACTCAACCATTACAATAAAATGTGGAAATTTTATAATCAACTCAAAAATACCCCCAAAATCTGGTTGTCACGTGTACAAGCCTCTAAAGTATTACAGTTGATTAAAAAGAAAAACACAAGTCTCAAATGACCTTGTTTCTAGAATAGAACAAGTTCATAAATAGGAGTAAGAAGGTCCACTGAAATGACAAGTAGCTACCTCACAAACCTCCACAAGAAGCCTCAGACAAGGAGAAGAGAAAATATCACAAAGGTCCAGGCTAGTAACCTACAAAAATAAAATGTAGTAGCAAGGGGTGAATACCAAACAACACGGTACTCAGCAAGTAAACCTCTAAACACAAGCTAAGGGGATAGAATACGGGTACTCCTTACACCCAAACCGAACCTCCACAACTACAACCTGCATAAAACCAGCCCAACCTAATAGTTCACAATTTACAAGCGCATATCTCAACAACAACAGTCTAACAATCACATATTCTCAACAACAAGTTCAATATTCATCAATTACAACCGCCACAATTACAACCTGCTTAAAACAAGACCAACCTAACAGTTCGTAATTCACATAGCACATAGCTCAACAACAACATTCTAACAATTACATATCCTCAACAACAAGCTCAATATTCATCAATCAAAGTTCCACACAAAGACACTCACAAGATCAGCAAAACACAATATCAAATTCACTAATGATAAATATGTGCAAATGAAATGCAATGCAATGTCAAGTAAAGTGATGCATGTCTGACCTAGTGATACACACCCGCTGTCTCTCTGTCCGGGACCCATGGGGGACATATCTGTCCATGCATCCATCGCAGCGCGCGATACGTCCCTCGAATATAGTATCCATCGCGGCGCATGATACGTCCCTCGAAATGGTACATCCTCTTTAATTTCTTATTCTTTCTCAAATCACATAACACTTGTCACAACCATGTCTCAGAACAATGCAAATGACATGTTCACACAAATAATAAGGAGATGGTCATTTTCATAACATTGCACAATTCACAACAACGCAATCATGATACAACATCAATAATGATTCAGCAAGCCTTTCAAACCATTCTCAACACATCACACAAACAATTAATCGCATTGCATTTTATTACCCGTTTTTCATCCTTAAAATTAATTAATGTGGACAAATCAACCCATCACCAAGTCTCATTACCCCCAAACACATATTACAAGGAAATACACGAATTACATACACTTAACAAGGGTTTAGAAATCCACTTGCCTCAAATAGTCGAACAATCACTCTCAGACTTTAATGTTTGCTTTTGCTGGACTTCCAAATCAATATAATTTATTCCAAATAAATAATCACAATAAGATTTCAAAATAACAACACTCATATTACTATTGTGTCTATTCTAGACCAAAAAACTCGCCCAAGTTTATAATCAATTTCCTAAACTTCCAACCTAGGATTCAATCTTAATTTCCTTCAATGTCATAATTTAATGGCGTTCATAGGTATATAATACACCTAATATTGATAATCATATTAAGAAAAATCCCCAATTAGAACCAATACCCTATCTGTAACTTTCACATGGAAAGAACAGAGAAATCGAGAAGTGACACAACAACAAAATTCCACCCCACCGTGCTTCGGTTTCCAATTACCATCAATTTTCTTACTTGTTTTGGCCAATGGTTAATCCTAATTATACTCCAATCATTGGCTGCATGCAATTATCTAATGACTATCCTAATTGGGCAACGACAACCCACTGGAAAGCGTGATCAACATCTGCCAAACACAAGAACACTAATTTCTCTAAAGATTTAATGTTGTTGTTGCCTTAAAATTGGAATCATTGCTTAATCATTGGTCATTAAGAAAATTCATAAAAATTATTTAAAAAAAACTCACGTTGAATCAGCAAAAATTGTTCAACCCAATTTCTTTCTACTCTATCTAGCATTAATGATATTAATGAATTCCCCCTAATCTTCTAACATTTATAATTTATTATACTTGATAGGAAAGCTTCGTACCTATTGGCGGTCGTTGGGACGCTGCTCCAAATATTTCCGTCGACCTTTCCTTTCCTCTCATGTACGTCTGCTTAGGTTAGTTTCTGACTCCTTTTCTTTTCTTAAATTATGACCCAAAAATTCTCAACCCTAATAATTTATTTTCATATATGGGTCAAGTGGTATATGGTATTAGTTAAATTATAAAATTGACCCATTAAGCATTAACTAAAATTAGTTATTTAATAATGAGTTAACATCCAATTATTTAAACAAAAAATCATTATGGAGTTATTATTCAAGAGAGCAAACAATGATATATTCAAATTGTCGAGAAATTAGAGCAGCAGATATGGAAGAACTCAGGCAATGGGCACTAAGTCTCCTAAAACCTGAGCAACAGCCAACTACAAGAGCTATAAGGAAGAACTTTATCTCATCAGAAATAATGACAAGATATTGTAAAACTATTGGACACAAATATCCGGATCATCAATGTTCTAAATGCCAAGGAAAAGATAACGTAATCCCAGACGTACAACTGGAGTAAAAACAAGAAGCAACAAAAGCCGACAAGATAAAGAAACAAGATAAGAGATCAGCAAAGGAAGAAAAGTTGTTTGTCCTAATAGGAAAGGTTAGTGGAAAGAAAAGTTAGTGGGAATAAAGATATAACTAATGTAGTAAGTAGTGAGTAACGTGTGTACATTACTAGAAGTTAGTGGAACTTTATGTAAAGTAGTAGTAACTATAGTTAGATGTAAAGTAACCATAGTATAGAAAAGTAACTATAGTAAGGTTACTTATTTTTGTATAAATAGATAGCCATTATGGCATAAATAGGCAAGACTTTCTACACGGAAAGCAAGCCTCTCTTTGTAACCAAAATATTCTCAATAAAAATATATCAGTTTCAAAAGCCAAGCTATGGATCAAA
>JAJOOR010029478.1:0-26746 GCA_036250505.1 Solanum acaule
AAGTTGAAACCATAGGCAGGGAAGCCGTTAGGGGAGTAAACAAAGTTGAGGCGCTGTTTAGGAAGAAAATACCTTTGAAAGTACGATGTTAATAGTGACAGGGAAACAAGGTTGAAGATAATCTAGTTTATAGTGATCTAATATGGACAATATTTATTATGCAAATGATACGAGAAAATTATTGATTAAACAACAGACATTAATATGACTACTTATCTACATGATGAAATGATACTAACTTATAAAACACTAATTTTATATACTCTCAAAGATATAGAAATTATTGAATTAAGGAGAATAATATGGGAAAAAATATTCGACTATGAAGAACTAGAACTAGCAACTCAAACCTGGTATGAAATAGATGAAATAGATATAGACCTAGAAAGAATTAATATTAACGATTTAGAATTAGAATATTCAGACTAATGATAAATTACGAATACTTCCAACATTGGCAGGCAACTATTGAAAACATAATTTTATTAGGAGATCTAATAAAAGAAAATATAGAATCATATCAAAGAACTCAAGATATACAATATATAGAATATATTTTAGAAAATATAAAAGAAATTATTAGACTAATTCCTTTAAGAAAACAATATTATGACAAAAAATTTAATGTCTAAAAGCATACTCGACATTGGGGATTTATTTTGGGAATTGAGAGAATGACTTAAAATGAGTGAATTTAGGGGTAAAAAATACTTATATAGGTTGTCTAGGTTTAGGCAAAACGACACAACTTCAAATTAATTAGAAAAAGAAAACACGCATAAGCCTCAAAATATAATTGCCAGTTGAGGACTTACGGATTCCTGACCGACGAATCATCGTCAGGATGACGGACCATCCTGCACGTCCGTCTTTCGGTGGTCAGAGACTGGTTTTTGGGCCTTGGACCTACAACCCTTCGACCACGGAGTGTGGTCTGATCAACGGTCCGTTGGTCAGGCCGTGGTCCTGCGGTCTAAGCTTGGCCTTGGGTGACGAACTATGGACCCCCACCTACGGTCTATGGGTCAGTCCACGGGCCATCGGTGACCGGTCATGGATGGTACCTGCAACTTTTCAGTAAGTTGCATTTTTTCCTATTTTGAATCGGGAGTGTTACATTATCTCCCCATTGGGATCGTTCGTCCTCGAATGAGATTCTAGGCACATTTCTAAATTAAAAGACTCATGAATACTAGCCCATCATGCATGCAACTTATCAAAACACACACAATTGAGGAGGAACCATCAACTCAAACTCAACATACTCAATGCACCATAAGTGAGTAGGGACTACTTCTTACAACCCAATATGCATGAAATTTCAGATTTCTTACACTTAAAGGAGGGCCTACCATCTTAACTCAAAAGCAATGCTCAACACAATCTGATGGAGCCTAAATGCAATTTATGCACAAAGTACATATTCAAGGAGGAAATCTCAACTCCAAGTCAAGGCATGTTCTACAACTCATCTCATGAAGTCTATAGGCAACTCATACTCAATGGACAACAACATGAGGAAAATAAATCATAAAAGCTTTTTTTACTTTAAAGACATAAGCTTTTTTTAGATGAACATGCGTTAAACAAGGAGATCATAGGAATACATTAAACACAAGTGACATTAACAAGAGCAAACCAAGAGAAATTCATTACCTCAAGCTAGAGTAGGAGGAAAAACATGAGGATATTAGGACATCATATAGGCCTCGGCCTCACAAAAAGAACAATCAACTAGATGGTTTCTCAATAACACTTTCACAGAAGCAACCTCTTTGTTCCTCAAACTCTTATCTTGACGGTATAAGATCTCAACCAGAACTTCTTCATAAGAAAAGTTCTATTTCACTCCAAACCCTTCTAGGGGGATTATAGATGTGGGATCTCTAACACACCTTTTCAACATAGAGACATTGAAATCAGATGCATCAATGCCAACTCATTTGGCAAATCAAGCTCATATGCTACCTTACCAACACTCCTCAAAATTTTATATGAGCCTACAAATCAAAGACTAAGATTCCCTTTGTTACCAAACCTCATTACACCCTTCATGGGTTAGATTTTCAAGTAAACCCAATCATGCTCATCAAGTTCAAGATCTCTTCTAACATTGGCATAAGACTTTTGTCGACTTTGTGTCATTCTCAAACTCTCTCTAATGATTCAAACCTTCCTACTAGCCTCATGAACTAACTCGAGTCTTATATAAGAAACTTCACCCACCTAAAACCATCCTATAGGAGATCTACACCTCCTTCCATACAAAGACTCAAATAGAGCCATACCAATACTAGAATGGTAGTTATTATTATAGGCACATTCAGTTAAAGGCAAATGGAAATCCCAATTTCCCTTAAAACCAATCACACAAGCTCTCAACATTTCTTCTAATGTTTATATTGTTCGTTCTGCTTGCCCATCGGTTTGGGGGTTAAAAGTCATGCTAAGTTTAACTTTAGTGCCAAGACCCTTTTGGAAGGACTTCTAAAACTGAGAAATAAATTGAGTACTTCTACCAGAGATAATGGAAAAGGGCACTATATGCAACATTACCATCTCTCTAAAATACAACTTAGCATAATCTTCCACCGAAGAGGAAACCTTAACGTGAATGAAATAGGCCTACTTCGTTATTAGGTCAACTATAACCCAAATCAAATCTTATTATTGCAGAGTACGGGGCAATCCCACTATGAAGTCCATATTCAAATCTTCCCAGTTCCAAGTAGTAATGCTAATATCTTGGGATAAACCTCTCAGTTTCTGATGCTCAACATTCACTTGTTGGCAATTAGGACACTTACAAATCCTGCAATGTCCTTCTTCATCCCAATCTACCAATAGATCTCTCGCAAATCATGGTACATCTTGGTGGCTCCCAGGTAAATAGATTATCGAGAGCTCTGGGCTTCTGACAAGATCTGTTCCCTTAAGTCATTAACATTCGGAACACATAAAAGATCTTGGTATATAAGGACACCATCTCCCCTTTGGGACAAAACCTCAACGGACTTTTTAAGTACCGCTTCTTTCAACTCTACCAAAGTCGGATCAAGACATTGCTTTGCTTTAACAACAACCACAAAATATGATTCTAACAATTTATGAACCATAACCCCACTCTTGGCGGAGTCTACCAATCAAACACTAAACCGGGCCAATCTATGGATAGCTCGGACTAAATCTTTTCTATCATCATCAACATGTACAATAAAAACCATCGATAGTCGACTAAGAGCATCCACTACTACATTTGCCTTTCCGAGGTGATAATAAAGAACACTCATATCATTGTCCTTCAACATTTCAAGCCACGTCCTTTGGTGAAGATTTAGATCCCTTTTGGTAAACACTTATTGCAAACTTTTATAGGCGATGAAAACATCACCATGGACCCCATACAAATAGTGCATCCAAATCTTTCAGGGAAATACCACCACCGCTAATTCAAGGTCATGGGTAGGATAGTTCTTCTCATGAACCTTTAGTTGCCTTGAAGCATAGGCAATCACCTTACGATTTTGCATAAGAACACATCCTAATCAAACTCTTGAGGTGTCATAATATACCACAAAGCCATCCATACCTTTCAGTATTTTTAGTGTAGCGGAAGTAAGCCTATCTTTAAATCTTGGAAACTTTTCTCACAAGCATCCCACCAAATAAACTTGGCTTTCTTTTGAGTCAAAGCTATCAATGGAGAGGCAATCATGGAGAACCCCTCAAAAAATCTTCTATAATAACCGGCTAAATCAAAGAAACTTATAATATCTGTCAGTGATAATGGTCTAGGCCATCTCTTCACTGCATCCATTTTCTTTGTATCTACCACAATACCCTTGCTTGAAACGATATGGCAAAGAAAAGCTAAGGACCTTAATAAAAATTCACATTTACTAAACTTTGCATAGAGTTGTTGGTCCTTGAGAATTTGCAATACAATCCTCAGATGATCAATGTGCTGATTCTCACTTCTCTAATAGATCAAAATATCATCAATGAACACAATTACGAACATATCAATGTATTGTCTAAAAACCATATTCATCAAATCCATAAACGTCGCCGGGGCATTAGTCAGACCAAAGGACATCACAAAAACTCATAACGACCATATCGTGTTCTGAAAGCTTTTTTTGGAACATCTTCTTCTTTCACCCTCAATTGGTGATAACCCGATCGAAGATCAAAATTAGAGAAATAACTTTCCCCTTGAAGTTGGTCAAATAAATCATCTATTCTTGGAAGAGTATACTTGTTCTTAATTGTCATTTTGTTCAATTGTCGATAATCAATACACATACGGAGTGAACCATCCTTTTTTCTAACCAACAACACTGGAGTACCCTCAACTAATCCTTCGACTTCTTAAGTTTCGCTAGAGCCATTCCATAAGGAGGAATAGAAATAGGTTTTGTATCTAGGAGAAGGTCGATTCTGAAGTCTATTTCCTTTACACGAGGAACACCGGGTAAATCAATAGGAAACACCTCCACAAACCCATTTACAACGGGGACCGACTCAAAAATAGGGATTTAGAAATCCACTTCTCTCACCCTCACTATATGATAGATACAACCCTTAGAAATCATTTTCCTAGCTTTAAGGTAAGAGACAAATTGACTTCTAGGCATAGAATTTCCCCCCTTCCACTCAAAGATAGGCTCATTTGGAAACTGAAACTGGACTACTTTAGTCCTACAATCAATAGAGGCAGAACACGAATGCAACCAATCGATACCCAAGATAACATCAAAATCTAACATGTCAGTCTCTATCAAATTAACAGGAGTAACTCTATGGCATAAGGAAATGGGACATCTCCTATAGACCCTCTTAGCCACCACAGAATAACCAATAGGGGTAGAGACAAAAAAAGGTTCTAACAACACATCGGGAAGCATATAAAATCTCAGAGCCACATAGGGAGTCATAAAAGACAAAGTATCACCTGGATCAAGTAAAGCATACACATCTATTTGGAAGACTTTTAACATACCCGTCACCACATTCGGGGAACTCTCTTGATTCCTAGTCTTGGCTGCATAGAAATGGTTTTGCTTGGAGGCATTCCCACCCGAACCACTTGGACTGGATGTGTAACATGCCGTATATCTAATGACCTAAGCTAGAGCCTAACGTATAGTCCAGTAGCCTAATGAAGTTAAAATGTAAGGTGAGAGTCTTAAAATAACTTCCCTAACTTGGTAGTAAGTTCCTAGTGTCTAAACATCAAGGCATGGTTCCCACAAGGACCCCTCAAGGGTCCTTGATGAGAGCCAAGGGGCTGCTCTAAAAGCGGCCAAAAGTAGCCAAAAACAGAATCATCCACAAAATCAAGGACCACGAAGCGTGGACTGACTCACGCCCCGTAGATGGGAGTCGTGAGTCAGGACTTACTCTCCTCAATTGAACCCCAAGACTAACTAGCCTCAATACCAATCCACAAGCGTGCAGTACGGTCTGTGGACCGACTCACACCCTATGGAAAGGTCTCATGAGTTGAGACTTAGTCTCCTCACCAAGACATCGAACGACCCCTCTCTGAACCTAACCATGGACAGCCAGGATGGTCTGTGTTCATCATAACCCACAACATTGGAAGAAACCCTAACTAGAATTGTGCATTTAAACTTCACAATTGGGGAATCTTAAGGGACACCATGGGAGAAAGGATCCTATAGATGAAAAGCTATCATACCTTACTCACAAAGCCCACCAAAATATTGAAGATTGGAGACTTGACTTGACCCTAGCTTCAACTCTTCCTTTTTCTTCCACTTTCTAGACAGAGAATATTGGAGAGAGAGTTTGGGGTTTTTCTTTTTGGAATTAAGAGAATGACTTAAAATGAGAGAATTTAGGGGTCTAAAATACTTATATAGGTGGTCTGGGTTTAGGCAAAATGACATCACTTCAATTTAATCAAAACTAGAAAAGACCCACAAGCCCATAAAAATAACTGCCAGTCGAGGCCCTACATAGCCCCGACCAATGGACTATTGTCAAGACAACGGACCGTCCTGCATGTCCGTTGTTTGGTGGTCAGAGACTGGTTTTTGGGCCTTGGACTTACGGACCGTTGACCACAGACCGTGGTCTGAGCGACTGTTCGTTGGTCAGGCCATTGTCCTGAGGTCTAAGCTTGGCCTTGGGTAACCAACCACGGACCCCTACCTATGGTTCGTGGGTCTGTCTAGTCGTGGGTTGCCGGTCCTTGATGGAAACTTCAGCTTTTAAGAAAGCTGGAATTTTTCATCTTTTGAATCTGGGGTTTTATATTAGGGCCTAAATCCTAAAGAGTAAAAATCACCTAAATTGTATGGCCTAAATCTTAACGACTATACCCAACCCTACGTACACCTTAGCCCTTAAATGATAAATGCTAACTCATAAACCTTAAACCTTAGGGCCTAAACCCTAAGCCCTAAGAAACTCTAAGAAAAATCATACAAAAATCCTAAGCAACTCTAAAATAACCTAAAAACACATAAAACCCTAAAAATCCCTAAACTTGAAAAATGGCCTAAAGAAAACCGTAAAAGCCTCTTAACCTAAAGAACCCAAAGCCTTAAGCCCTAAAAGCTAGAAAAACCCTAAACCTAGGACCTATACTCTATACCTAAACCTTAGGGCCTAAATCCTAAACCCTAAAAACCCTAAACCATAGAGCCTAAACCTTAAGGACTATACACAACACTATACCTTAAAGCTTCAACCATAAACCCTAAATTGTTAACCCTAAACCTTATGGCGTAAACGCTAAACCTTAATACCTAAAATCTAAAATCTTAACTCTAACTTCTAAGAAACCCCAAAAAATACTAAACCCTAAAAAAACCATAAAACCCCTAAGAAATCCTACACCACAAAAAACCCTAGAGAGACTAAAAACCCCTAAATCAAAAAATAACATGAAACACTCTAAGGAAAATTTTAAAAATGCCTAAAACTAAAGAACCGAAATCCCAAAACCCTAAAAATAAAAACTAAACCTAAAAAAACCTAATTATTTAGCCGAACAAAAAACCCTAAAAAACCTTAAAACCCTAAAAAAATAACCCCAACAACATTAAAACCTTAAAAAAAACCTAAACTTTAAACCCTAAACCCTTGGACCTAAACTCTATGCCCCAATCCTTAAGACATATATCCTAAATCCTAATAAAACCCTAAAAAAAATGGACTAAATTTTACGGACTATACCCAATCCTATATCTTGGGGCTTAAACCCTAAACCCTAAATCTTAGGGCCTAAATCCTAAACCTTAAGGCCTAAAATCTAAACCCAAAGCCATAAAAACCACTAAGAAACCCTAAACCCTACAAAACCATAAAGCTAAAAAACCTTTAAATTGCCCTAAAGAAAACTTTAAAAAGTCCTAAACCTATAACCAAAGCCCTAAAACATAAATCATAAAAAAAACCCGTAACTTTAAACCCTAAGAAAACCCTCAACTTTAAACCCTAAACAATATGACCTAAAATCTATACATTAAACATAAGGGAATAAATCCTAAACCTTAAAAAAAACCCTAAATGGTAAGGCCCAAACCTTAAGGCCTAAAATCTAAACGGTAAATCCTAAAACCTAAGAAAGCAAAAGAAACCATAAACTCTAAGAAAACCCTAAGAAACACTAAACCTTAAAAAATTGACCTTAAACCTAAAAACACCGTAAGGATAACCCGAACCCATAAAACCTAAAAAACCTTAAAATAACCTAAGAAACCCTAAACCCTAAAAAAACAATATACCATAGGGCCTAAACCTTCAGGACTATACCTAACCCTATTCCTTAAGTCACTTTATGAGCACTTCCAATACCTCACCTAATATTATTGCAACGATTACTGAGGTTACTAATAAGTATAAACCCAATGATGAGTTGGGGTCGATCCCACAAATAGTGATATGAAAAAGAAATCAGTTACGAAGTAAGGAAGTTTTATAATCTTTTGTAGGAGTAATAGGCTACGCAACATAAAGTAAATGAAAGAGTTTCAATTATCGATATCAAAGGGGGATTTAATAACCGATGGTTAACAAAATGTAATTAACACCGAATTTGAATGATTATAGTGAGGACCTTAGGAATGTGATCAATCGAATACTAATTTTGCTAAATGGGTATTTATTAACTTATTTAAGTTGTTGAATCTCAATGGGTAGGATAGGTTGTATTTACAATAGCGATTTAAAAATCAACTATCAAGTTTAAAGTGAGTTCTCTCCAACCTCAACAAGGTTAGCAATACAAAGCAACCTAATTCCTTAATTAAACCCAAATTTTCAAGATAGGTTATAAAGACGCAAATCAATCAACCTATCAATTGTTCAATCTACTCTAAGTTTCTTTCTCAAGCAAGCATAGAGAGCTAAGCTAGAATTGAATTTGCTACTTTTGTTCATCAATGAAAAGATAAATAAAAAATCAAACACATTTTAAAACTACATTAAATTCAGCAATTAACAATACCCATAAGCTAATTTATGTATTCAATTACATGATCAAAACCCTAAGGTTATGGGTTTTAGCCAAACGTAGCAAAAAGTAAGAAATCGTTACCAAAAAGAAATGAGAAAAGTAAAACTGGAATCCTAAATCCTCAAATCCAAGATCAAAATCTTCTCCTAGAGTATTCAACAATGTAAAGATATGTAAAAGCTCTCAAAACTAGGGAATACACTATTTTGGAACTCCTTTTCTCTTTTCAAGAAAATAGATTTATATATGTTCCAAAGACATCACATAAATCTCAGCAAAGAGTCCAATCAGAGATATAAGTCAGGATCGCCAAACGACTCAGTGATCCACATAAATGCACATCTTCCCTCCTATTAGCTTGACTCCTGTGTAAAATTGTTCTGTAAAATTTTGTGAGCTGGATAGCTGGGGTTGTTCTAAGGTGCCCAACCACACACCCACCTACGGTCTGTGGTCCCAACCACGGTTTGTGGTTGGCCACCATTAGTCAGCACCTGCAGTTTCCCAAAAGCTGTCATTTGCGTCGTTTCGAATTTGGGGTGTTACATTATCTCCCCTTGGGATCAGTCGTTCTCGAATGAGACTCTAAGCAAGTTTCTAGACAAAAAATCTAGACTAGCAGCCCATCATGCATGCAACTCATCTAAATGCACACAATCGAGGAGGAACTCCATATCCAAGCTAAACATACTCAATGTACAAGAAATGATCTAGAGGGTCATTACCTCAATTCAATAAATTTTATGTTAAGTCTACTAAATGTGTTTTTATGGGCAATAGTACTTCGCAGAAAAGCTATATTTTCTAGGATTAAAGTTCTAATTGATATGTTTTGTGGTTCCATAAATGTTGTTTTCATTACAAATTAATATTTCTTTCCTACTCATTTTCAGTAATTTTTCTTATGGACTTCTTATATTAATTTTAAAGGATTTGTCATTTTCTTCTAAGAGGTTCAAACCTGGATTTGTAGATGAAGGATGTCGGCTGATTTTATCCCTTTACTAAACAAATCTACCACCTAAAACTACTCCACAATCAGAATCTAAGATTTCTTCAAGGCCTACTTCTTTTGAGCCTTCTCAGTGGTTGGCCTTAGTATCTCGTACTCCTAACTTGTATGTTATTTTTCTTGTTTATCCACCATATTTGTTCCAACAAGTTACTCACAAGTCTCCAAGCTTAAATGTTGGCATAAAGCACTAGAGGGGGGACTTTTGGCATTTAAAGAAATTAACACATGGGACATTGTTACTTGCCCTTCAAATGTATGTCCAATTAGACTTTAATGGGCTAATTCAATTAAAAATTATTCTGATGGAAGTTTTGATTGGTACAAAGCTCAATAATTGGTCTTGGTAGAAAGAAGAGTATAATATGAACTATGAGGAGATTTTTGCACTCATAGAAACATTGACTATGCTGCGAGCTTTAATAACCATTATTGTATCAAAAAATTGACTTCTTCATCAAATTGATGTCAAAAGTTCTTTTCTTCATGGTGGTCTCAAAGAAGATATCTATATGAAACCCCCTCCTAGTTTGGTCTCATTGCCTACAACAATGTATTGTAAGTTGAAGGGGTCTTTGTATGGATTGAAACAAACTTCTAGAGCTTGCTTTTACAAACATCTACATGTTGTCTTCTTCTTGAGCTTGGTTTTACAAGCATCTACATCTATATGATTCATCTTGATTTCTTCGAAAAACATCTACATGTTGTCTTCTTCTTTTTGTATATGTAGATAGTATTATTATTAAATGAGTTGATTCTTCAATAATTGTTTTCCTAAAGAAAATACTTAAGGATTCGTTTTGAATGAAAGATGTTAGTACTCTTAGATATTTTCAGGGGTGGAAATTTCATTATGATTCATTAGTTGTGTTCTTGAATGAGAACAAATATACTCAAAATTTGATCTTTTTTGCTGGTCTTGAAGATTCTTCCTCTGTAGATACTCCATTGAACTTGAATCTAACGTATCATCGTGAAGAAATAGATCTTCTTCTTGATCAAACTTTGTATCGACAATTAGTTGGGAGCCTAAATTAACTTATTATTACTCAGCCTGACAATTCTTTTGTTGTTTAACAAGTAAGTGAATAGATAATAGCTCCTTGCCATTTAAATTTGGTTGTTGTCTATCACATTTTTTTATATCTATTGGGAACGTCTTCTCGTGGATTATTCTTTCCTAACAGTTCTTTGATTCAACATAATGCATTAAGTGATTTTGATAGTGCTGGATTATGAATATTGCGCAATGTCTACTTCTTGCTCATAAAATGTTCAGTTTTGTGACATACTTGTACAAATAGGATTTTCTCAATCTTATCCAACTCAACTCCATGCTGGCAACAAAAGTTCCATTAAGATTGCTACTAACATAGTTTATCATGAAAGGACCAAACACATGGGAGTTGATTGTCATTCTATTGGAGAAGTTTTAGATAAGAGAGTCATTAATATTTACAACATCTATGGCATGGAAACATCATAAACTTCTGGTAGGGAACTTAATCATTTTTTATTCACCGACATCAATTTAGTGTGGGATGTTAGCATTTTGGAAAGATTCTAATAGTTGTAGATATCTAGGTAATAGCTCTAAATATTTGTGTAGTTATGGTGTTGATTGATTTCTAAATGTAGAAGATATCATGAATGTCACGACCCAAGGGTGCCCCCAAGATGTAACATGGCATATAGAACCCCGAAGGACTCCATACAAGAAAATTAGGCATCATAACATAAGAAATAGAACAATATGTGTAAAGCAATAGTCCAAGTGCAAAACATTTTATAAAACAAAAAGAGGAAGTCTAAACTCTTGTCTCAACTTAACCATCTAATACCATAGAATGAAATTAGGCCTAGCCCATACAACATATCCAAAAGGGAAATCCAAGAAATAAACTAAAACAATAACTCCATCCTCGAAGCATGAGTACCAAAGTTCGGGAAATCACGAACTCAATAACTAGCCACGAGACTCAAAAACTTGTCTGTCGGAACTGACATTTGGGAAAAATGTAGGTAAGAGTATGCGTTAGTACAAAACAATGTACCAAGTATTATAGCCATGGATAAAACATTTAAAACATGCTTAAAGGGACATTTCATTTCATGACATGCAATTGACCAAGTTAAACATCATATGAAAGAGTTATAAAACATAAGTCATAAATCATGATCAATGAAAGCTAACTTCTTCTTTAACATATTTGAACTCATACTTGATACTCCTTCAGTAACCTTAGTTCATTATTACTTGTGGGGAATTAGTCTTAACCGACATGAGACCATGTGATCTATAACATGAAATCTGGTGTCTACCCCACACCAAAAAGAGGTTATTCTACTTTCCTAAGGTAGAACATTGAACTTCTAGCTTAAGTGGATCCACTAGCTAATCAACCTATGTGGGCACATAGTTATGGGATAAGGAGATTGCTACTAGAAACCCAACCTCTACTCTGGGGGATCTTTCATTTGATGAGATTACTTTGGAAACCTAGCCTCTACTACGGGAGATCTTCCATCTCACTATTAATATCCACTGGGTGCTAAGCATAAATTCCAACTGAATAGTAATTTCTTACTTCATTAATCATAAAAGGGTGCCCTTGCCCTACCGATTCAAGCTAGTTTCATTAAGATAACTCCTAGTCTTTGATTCAATTAGGTGAGAAAACCTTTTAACCCAAGAATCCTTTTTATGTGAGAAAACCTTTCACATCATGGTAGTATGTATTTTAGTGAGAATAGTGTTTCACAATACAACATGATCACTATCATGAGTGCTTTACTCTCAAAGCACCCTTAATGCATTTGCATAGATTCCATAAGCAATGCATAAGTCTATCATTTACCTCCTTGAGGTCAAAATCCAATTTCAATCGTCCAATCTTAGCAAAGATGGTTAAAATATGGATTTCTTCATAAAATCATGTAAAACTAGTAACACATGCTCAATTTCATAAAATTCTTCCTTTAAGATCAAAATTCTTCAACATATATTTCATAACTTGAAAACATAGGGATTATATGGGTTCATAGGGGAATTCATCATAAAACCTTTGCAATTCATCAAGTCATGCATAAAAGATCATAATTAACTCATTGAAATAAATATTAAAGAGAACCCATGATAATAGATGAAAAATGCAACTCAATTGGGGAATTCTACCTTTGAAATAGTGAGATTAAGGAACTCCGTGGATGAAAGGGATCCATGGCTGAACACTACCATACATTGACTCCAAATGCTAGCCTTCAATGGAGAAATTGTAACTTTAGCATGAAACCCTAGGTGAATCCTTCTTCTTCTTCCTTGAGTTTCTAGAGAAAGAATAATTGAGAGGAATTGGTTTTCTTTTGGGAATTTTGACGAATGAAATAAATGGGGTGAATTTGGGGATTAAAAGACTTATTATGGTTTCTAAATGTAGGAAATATGACATAGTATAGGAAGTAATTAATTAGGAAAAGACACAACTGACCCTTAAAATAACTGCCAGCAGGTGAACAACGAGACCCTCACTGACGGACCGTGGATGGACCTATGGTTAGTCCTACACACTCGTGGGTGGTGGTCTAGGACTATGTTCATGGGGCTTAGAACTACAAGCCCCTTCCACGTATCGAGGTCTGACCAATGGTCCGTTAGTCAGGCCGTGGAACTTGGCACCTAGACCAATGCTTGGCAGACCAACGATGGACCACACCTATGTTCCATGATCCCTTCCGCAGGACATGGCTGGCCGGCGTGGTTAGGCTTTTACAACACCTCAAATGTTGTAATTTTCCCTATTTCGGACATAGGGTGTTACAATATCTCCCTCTTTTGGACCATTCATCCTCGAATGAGATTCAAACAGGTTCTAAAAGAGTAGGAGAGGAACTAACAACCTAACCTAAAAATTCAATGCATACAACCAAGGAGGAACTAACGACTCCAAGCTAGGACGTTCTCAAAACATCATACGAGGGGTGAACTAACTCTCTAAGCCCATTATGCTTGCAATGAACATAAATAAGGAGGAAACATAAACTCCAACTCAACATACTCAAATGTATAAAAAGGAAGTAGGAACTACATCTAGCAACCCAATATACATGAATTCTCAAAAACTTTCATGTTCAAGGAGGAACTACCTTCTGTGTAACACTCCAGAAACTAGTAGGCTAAACTAGAGCTTAGCATAAAGGTTAGAGTCATGAACGTAACTTTCTGTACTTAAAAATAAAGGGTTTAGTTTGGGAACGTCAAGGTACGACCCCCAAGGACCAACCATGCGTCCTTGATGAGGACCCCAAATACTGCATTGACAGTGATCCACGAAGGTAAACTATGCTCTGTAGGTCTACCCACACCACGTGGGTCATAACTAGAGGGGCACCATGAAGGTTGTCTGAGGTAGCAACCCACGAGACCAGGACCCACGCCCCGTGGATGGGTCCATGGTTCATAGGTTAGTAGGGTGTGGATGGTATAAATTCTCTGTCAAGACCACAGATTGACATCATACCACGTGGGTCCATCCATGGACTGTGGTCGTGGGGTCGTGGGTGAGGCCTGAAATTGCCTTTTGGTAGTTAAGTGTAGGGGAACTTTGGGGTTTTCCAATATTAATTAATATTAACAGACATCATTTTACTCTAATTTAGACTAACTATATACTATTTAAGACCCCTAAAATTAGTCATCTACCTCATAATACCAAATCCTAAAAGAAAGATGCAAACCCTCTTAAAAAATTCTCTATTTAGAACTCCAAGGAAGAAGAAGAAGGAAGTTGATTCTAGGGTTGAAGAAGCAATATTTTCTATTCAATTTCATTAGATTTCATTGCTACGGTATAGTAGTCCTTCATCCATGGAGTTCCTTCAAAACCCTAATTTCAAGATAGAAATTCCCCAAAAGCTAGGGTTTGACTCCAAGTCATGGATTCCTTTCAAAAATGATTCTAATGTTTGAATTACTTCATATTATGATTGAATTGATGATTTATTATGGTTTTTATATTGAAATACCAAAGAATCCATGAAATACCCCTTGTTCCAAATTATGATCTTATGATGTGAATTGTGGGTGAAAGATGAGATTATACTTGTAGTAATTGAACTACTTCAATTATGTGATTATCCATGTCTAATGTAGTGAATCCAAGATGTGTTAATGCAATATGAGCCTTGGTCCTTGAAAGGGTAAATTATGATATAATACATGAATTATGATGTTCGGTATATGCTTTAAGAACACATTAAGAGTAAAGCGAATATGATCATGATCTAGTTTCTGTATTGTTGAAAGGTTATTCTCATATACACACTTATGCATGAATATGATATGATGTGAGAGGTTTTCTCTCTATATGATGGTTCTAAGGTTGAAAGGTTTTTCACCTATTGAATTTATATGCAGACATGGACGGTGAAAGGTTCTTCTCATGCATGATCTAATGAGATATAATATGAGTTGTGTTGGATTGAGTGTCAAGACATTCTTCCATTATTATGATTAAGTCAATACTTAATATGAACTTAATGGGAATTAATGCTTAGTGCCTAGTGGATATTGATATTATACGGAAGCCCTCACGTTAGTAGAGGCCGGGTTTCTAGAAGTCATCTCTTGAAATGGATACCCTCACGTTAGTAGAGGCCGGTTATCTAGTAGCAATCTCCTTATCCCATAAACTATGTTCCCTCGTAGGAATACTTAGCTAAATGGATCCACCTAAGCTAAGAGTATGGCTTTACCTTCTACCTTAGGCAAGTAGGACAACCACTTTTGGGTGTGGGGTAGACACTGAATTCCATGGTAAGCTCATATGGTCTATGTCGGTTAAGGCTTATTCCACAACTAGAATATGAGTTATGAACTATGGTTACTCAAAAAGCTTTACTTAGCATGGGTGGGATTATGGTGTCTTATTTATGCATTGCACAAGTATGCTTTGAGGGTGATTATTGTAGGTTCTTCTATGTTATGATGATCCATATGTTGACTATGCTTATGACTTATGCTTTTCCTCTATATTTTCAAGCTGATGTTCAAAATTATTGAATTTCATGCATTCAACTAAAATTTCTCTTTTAGCATGTTTTCGATGTTTTTATGCATGGATATCATACTTAGTGCATTGTTGTACTAAGCCATGCTTTTCCTACCTTTTTCCCAAGTGTAGGGTCCGGTTCTCAAGGTGCTAATCATTATGGCTAAGAAGCTTGGATTGCTTTTCTCCTAGCTATTGGTGAGTCCTCAGGATACGAGGATGGATGTTATCTTTTATTAGTCATTTCTTGTATTTCCTTTTTGGATAAGGTTGTATGGGTTGTGTCTCGATTTGATTCAAGTATTGTAATAGATGGCTATAATGAGACAGCCAACTCTAGAATCTAGCTTTCCTTTATGAAATTTTGGACTTGAAAATGTGTTTTTACTCCTATTGTTCTAATACTTTATGTTATGATATACTAAGTGGCTTACATGGGGCCTCTTGGGGTTTTATGTGCCATGTTACATCTAGCAGGTACCCTGGGTCGTGCCATACTTGGTAATCAAAGCACGAGGTTTAGAATGATTCTAGGATGATGTCTCATAAGCAACGTCTAGTAGAGTCTTGTTCATGAGTGTGAAGCGCGTGATACTTATGAATGAGAAGCTATAAGATGTTTAGGAAATTTTAGTTCTTTAATTACTCTTAAGTCGTGCCCTAGATTTTAATGCTATAAAGTCACTCTCCTAATCCTTCTCTTGTGTCTTCAGGATATGAATATACAAAGGACTAACGCTAGAAGAATGGAAGGTGACAATGTTAATGAAGAAGCTCCTCAAGCTAATCAAGCTTCGATTGATCCTCAGCTATGTCAAATGTGGAGGTTAGGTCGGCTTTTTAAATGTTGGTCCAAGCTTTGATGACTCAAGCTCAAGCGGTGACGGCTTAGGTCAATAGTGATGTTGTGACGCATGTGAATCCTAATGTGAATTAGGCTGCTTCAAACGTTAGGGATTTTGGAATAATGAACCCTGCCATATTTTATGTCTCCAAAGTGGAAGAGGATCCCCAAAGGTTTATCGATGCGGTTTTTAAATTTCTTGCTATTATGGGGGTATCTTCGGATGAGAAGGTGGAGTTAGCTGCCTACCAACTAAAAGATGTTGCTCAAGTATGGTATGATCTGTGGAAGAGGGGAAGACCCATAGGAGCAGGCTCGATTGAATGGGAAATGTTCTAATCGGCATTTCTTGATAGATTCCTTCCTCGAGAGTTGAGGGAAGCTAAGTTGGAGGAATTCATCAAGCTTCGTCAAGGAAGTATGAGCGTGAAGGAGTATGCCATGAAGTTCACTCAATTGCCCAAGTATGCTCCGGCTATAGTGGCAGATTCAAAGGATGAGATGAGTAGGTTTTTGATGGGTGTATCTGGCTTGGTAGTAAAAGAATGTCATACAACAATGCTCCATCATGATATGGATATCTCACGTCTTACGGTGTATACCCAAAAAATTGAGGAGGATAAACTCAAGGAAAAGAATAGGGAGGTAAAAAGAGCTAGGACGGGTGATGAAAACTTCTCCAATGCTAGGTCCGATGGGAAAGGTCGACAAAGGTTTTCCAACCAAGGTCCCTCTAGTGCTCCAAAGGTCAACTAGGATAGGGTTTCTAACCCTAAACTTCAAGGAGGTAGTAGTGGTGGTTCTTATGTGGCTAGGTCTAGTTGTGCAAAATGAGGAAGAAAGCATGATGGCAAGTGGCTTGTTGGTACCGATGGGTGTTTTAGATGTGGGAAGATTGGCAACAAGATGAGAGATTTTCCAATGTTCACAGCCAAGGGTAGAGAAGGTAAGCAATCTCCTACAAGCGGTTCAAACTTTAATGCACCAAAGCAAAAGCGCTCTTATGGTCTTTAATCCCGAGGTGACTAAAAGAGCTCCCCGGATGTGGTGACCGGTATGTTAAAAGTCTTTCTTATTGATGTATATGCCTTGTTAGATCCCGGTGCTACTATATCCTTTGTGACACCTTATGTGGACATGATGTTTGATATACTCTCCGAAGTGTTAGTAGAACCTTTTTCGGTCTCTACCCCGATTGGTGACTCTGTGGTGGCTAAGAGAGTCTATAGGGGATGTCCCATTTTCTTATCCCATAGAGTTAATTTTGTGGTTTGGTAGAGTTAGACATGTTAGACTTTGATGTGATTTTGGGTATGGATTTGTTGCATGCATGTTAAGCCTCTATTGATTGTAGGACTCAGGTGGTTAGGTTCCAATTTCCAAATTAGCCTATCTTAGAGTTGAAGGGGGGAAATTCTATCCCTAAAGGTCAATTTGTCTCCTATCTCAAAGCTAGGAAGATGATATCCAAAGGATGTATTTACCATCTTGTTAGGGTGATGGATGTTGATTCTGAAACCCCTTCTCTAGAGTCAGTTCTGGTAGTGAATGAGTTCCCAGAAGTTTTTCACAATGATTCACTCGGTATTCCTCCTGACCAGGAAATAGATTTTGGTATTGACCTTTTACCAGATACGTAACCTATATCTATCCCTATCTATATAATGGCTCCGGCCGAGTTGAAAGAATTGGAAAAACAACTAAAGGATTTGCTAGATAAGGGTTTTATCCAACCGAGTACCTCTCCATGGGGTGCTCCGGTGTTGATTGTTAGAAAGAAAGATGGGTCTCTTAAAATGTGCATCGATTATCGTCAGTTGAATAAAGTGACCATAAAGAATAAGTATCCACTTTCGAGAATTGATGACTTGTTTGAGCAACTTCAAGGGGCTAGTTATTTCTCTAAGATTGACCTTCGTTTGGATTTTCACCAATTGAGGCTGAGAGGGGATGATATTCCAAAGACGGACTTTAGAACTCATTATGGTCACTATGAGTTAGCGGTGATGTCGTTTGGATTGACTAATGCTCCGGCATCATTCATGGACTTGATGAATAGAGTGTTTAGGCAAAACCTAGACATGTTTGTGATTGTGTTTATCAATGCTATCATGATCTATCCAAGGAGTGAGAATGAACATGTGGACCATTTAAAAATTGTGTTGCAAGCTCTTAAGGACCAACAACATTTTGCAAAGTTTAGCAAGTGTGAATTTTGGTTAAGGTCTGTAGCTTTTCTTGGTCATATTGTGTCAAGTGAGGGTATTGGGGTTGATCCTAAGAAGACAGATGTGGTCAAAAGTTGGCCTAGACCTCTAACTCCTTCCTACATTATAAGCTTTTTGGGTTTGGCCGGTAACTATAAGAGGTTTGTTGAGGGGTTTTCTTCCATTGCTTCTCTATTGACGGCTTTGACTCAAAAGAAAGCTAAGTTTGTTTGCTCAAAATCTTGTGAGAAAAGTTTCCAAGAATTGAAGGATAGACTTACTTCTGCTCTGGTGTTGACCTTACCGGAGGGTACGAATGGTTTAGTTGTCTATTGTGACAATTCTAGAGTTGGGTTGGGATGTGTTCTTATGCAAAATGGTAAGGTGATTGCCTATGCTTCAAGGCAACTTAAATTCCATGAGAAGAATCATCCTACCCCTGATCTTGAATTAGCAGCGGTTATGTTTGCCTTAAAGATATGGAGGCATTATTTGTATGGGGTCCATGTGGATGTTTTCACCGATCACAAGAGTCTTCAATATGTGTTTTGTCAAAAGGACTTTAATCTTTGCCAACGAAAGTAGTAAGAGCTATTAAAATATTATGATATGAGTGTCCTTTATCACCCCATCAAGGCTAATGTGGTAGTGAATGCTCTTAGTAGGTTGTCGATGGGTAGTGTCGCTCATGTAGATGATGAAAAGAAAGAGTTGTTCATGATGTGCATAGGTTGGCCTGACTAGGTGTTCAACTAGTGGATTCCGTCAAGAGTGGTGTCATGGTCCATAATAATTCCAAATCGTCCTTTGTAAAGGATGTGAAGTGTAAGAGATGTCTAGATCCTATCTTGGTAGAGTTAAAAGATCCAGTACTCAAAAAGTCAGTTGAGGCTTTCTCCCAAGCGGGAGATGGGGTATTAAGGTATCAAGGTAGGTTATGTGTTCCAAATACTGACGGCTTGGGATAGCAAATTTTAGAAGAAGCCCATAATTCTTTATATTCTATTCACCCGGGAGCCACCAAGATGTAACGTGACCTATGGGAAGTCTATTGCTGGAATGGGATGAAAAAGGACATCGTAGAATTTGTTACCAAATGTCCTAATTGTCAGTAAGTTAATGTTGACCACCAAAGGCCGGAAGGCTTGTCACAAGATGTTTCTATTCCCACTTGGAAGTGGAAATATGTGCACATGGATTTTATAGTAGGCTTGCCACGTACTCGGCGACAACATGATTCGATATGGGTAATAGTGGATCGAACGACCGAGTCCCCTTATTTCATTCCTGTCAAGGTGTCCTACTCAGCGGAAGAATATTCTAAATTGTTTTTAAAAGAGGTAATAAGGTTACATGGAGTTCCCTTGTCTATCATTTCAGATCGAGGTCCCCAATTTACTTCACAATTTTGGAAGTCCTTCGAAAAAGGGCTAGATACTAAGGTGTAGCTTAGCACAGGTTTTCACCCTCAAATTGATGGTTAAGTGGAACGCACCATTCAACTTTAGAGGACATGTTAAGGGCTTGCGTGATAGATTTTAAAGTCAATTGGGATGACCATATGTCATTAGTTGAGTTTACTTATAATAACAGTTATCATTCGAGTATCGACATGGCTCCCTATGAGGCTCTGTATGGTAGGAGATGTGGGTCTCCTATAGGATGGTTTGAAGTAGGGAAAGTTGCTCTCCTAGGACCAAAATTGGTTTATAAGGCCATTGAGAAGTTTTAGGTTATTAGAGAGAGGTTGAGAACAACCCAAAGTCGGCCAAAGTCCTATGCCGATGTTGGATGAAGAGATCTAGAATTTGATGTTGATGATTGGGTTAATTTGAAAATCTCGCCCATGAAGGGTGTTATGATGTTTGGAAAGAAGGGAAACTTAGTCCTCGGTTAGTGGGTCCTTATGAGATTTAGAGGCCTGTGGGCAAAGTTGCATATGAGTTAGACTTGCTGAATGAGTTGGCATTTGTGCATCCGGCGTTCTATGTCTCAATGTTTAAGAAATGTATTGAGGATCCATCAACCATAGTCCCCTTTAGAGGGTTTAGAGATTAAGGAGAATCTTGCTTATGAAGAGGTATTGGTTAAGATTCTAGACCGGCAAGTCAAGAATTTGAGAAACAAGGAAGTTGCCTCTGTGAAGGTAATATGGAGGAATCATCTAGTTGAGGGTGCTACTTGGTAGGCCGAGGCCGATATTAAATCCCGATATCCTCATCTATTTCCTTCTACTCCTATTCAAGCTTGAGGTAAGTAGTTCATCTAGATTTTTCTTGTTTTAGAGGTCATATGTGATTTATGTGTTCCCATGATTTCTTTATGTTATGCATGTTCTTGATAAATTCATGTTTAGTAAGAAAATGAGTTTTCATGATATATGTTCCTCATGTTGTTGTTCATGTAGTATGAGTTGCCTATTTGACTTCATGAGAAGAAATGATGAACATGCTTTAGTATGCTTTTGAGAGTAAAATGCATATTGGCTCCATGATGTAGTATTGAACATGCTTTGGTTGGAGAAGGTAGTTCCAACTATGAATATTGTGACACTCGAAAACAAGTAGGCTAAGTTAGGACTTTACGTGAGGGTTATAGAGCTTGACGTGGGTGTTAGAGTCGTAGATATTACTCCCCGTACTTAAAATGAAGGGTTGAGGGTTTGAACGTCAAGGTACAACTCCCCAAGGACCAACCAAGGGTCCTTGAGGAGGACCCTAGCAGGCTACCAAAATAATGGACCTACGGCTAGACCCGTGCCCCGAAGGAGGGTCCACTCCCCGTAGGTGGCCAACAAGTTCCAGTCACCAACCCATGCCCCACCAGTATGGGTTGTGGGTCAGTCCACGCCCCGTAGGTGGTTTAGGTCACCTATATAAATCCTTCAGACCCTTAATCAAGTCATTTGAAATCATTCTCTCAACTAACCAAAAAGAAACCTGATTCCCTCTCAAAATTCCTCTTTCTAGAAAGAAGACGAAGAGGGTCAAGCTAGGTCAAGACTCCATTGCTTCAAGCTTTCTATGCTTTGTATCCAAGGTATGATAGCTTATTCATTCATGGATTCCTTCCATCCATGAAACCCCCATGTTTACCCTCATTTGTGAAGATGAATCCCTAATTCTAGTTAGGGTTCCTTCCTATATTGTGGGCATTGTTGTATGTGGATCCAATTGAGTGGATACTGGTTGTTTATGATTTTTTATGATATAATTACATGTTTTAGTATGATAATGCATGTATTCATGATTAACGTAAGATTCTAGGGTGAAATTGATATAGTTTGATTTTATGCCATGAAAGAGGAAATTGAGGGCTTAGATGTGACCTTCTAAGATTGATGGATTTCTTTATGAATTACTTTAGATTAGAATACCTATATATTAATTACCTAATAGGTAAAGCTTGTACACATTAATTGATTAGATTAGGGCTTATGAGATGAATCATGACTGATAGTGTTGAGATTAAGCATCTATGATGATATATGACTAGATTGCTTAAGAAGGAAGCATGTGGTTAGATTGTCTTGAGAATAAAACATATGTGATGACCATGTGAGGTATTGCGTGAGAGTAAAGCTAGTAATATAAATGATGAGTTCTAGGGTTTTGAAAGTAAAGCTAATATGATGAATTAAGTATGTTAAGCCCCTAAGAGGGAAATTGACATGATGGTGGTAGACTAATAAATAGAATTGTTGTGGAAGGACTATACCCACCTAATGTACCTTATGAATGTTTGAATGCATAAAGAGATAGAATCATATGAGTTAGGGAGATATCAATGTGTAGTGCTTGAACCCTAAGTGTGATGCCTAAAAGTAAGTTTTGAACCTCAAGGAAGTGAAGTATAAGATTATGCTTGTAGTAATTGAACTACTTGAATTATAATTATATCCATGTCTATTGTAGTCATTCTTAATGTGTTGATTTAAGACGAGCTTTGACCTTGGAAGGGCAACATATGATATTATGCATGTTTTATGAAGTTTAGTACATGCTTTAAGAACACTTTGAGAATAAAGTGAATATACTCATGATCTAGTTATGTGTTGTTGAAAGGTTATTCTCATATACACACTTATGTATGAATATGATATGAGGTGAGAGGTTCTCTCTATATAGCGATTCTAAGGTTGGAAGTCTAGTCTCACCTATTGAATCTATATGTAGAAATGAACGGTGAAAGGTTATTCTCACGCATGATCTAATGAGCTATAGTATGAGTTATGTTATATTGAGTGTCAAGACATTCTTCCATAAATATGTACTTAAGTCAAGACTTAATATGAACTCAATGGGAATTATGCTTAGCATCGAGTGGATATTGAATATGAGATGGAAACTTTTACGCTAATTGAGTCCGGATTCTCAATGAAAGCTCATACACTAGTTGAGTCCGGCTTTCCAAATTGGTTCCTTTTAAACTAGTTGAGTCTGGGTTCCCAAAGTATGTATATCATGAGATGGAGACCTTCTACCTTAGTTGTGTCCAGGTTTCTAGTAGCAATCTCCTTATCCCATAAACTACGTGCTCTCGTAGGTTACTTAGCTATTGGATCAACCTAAGCTAAGAGAACGGTTCTAACCTTAGAAAGTAAAGAAACCCCTTCTCGGTGTAGGGTAGACACCGGATTCCATGTTAATCTCACATGGTCTATGTCGTTTAAGGCTAATTCCCACAATAAGAATATGAATTACGAACTATGGTTACTTAAGAAGCTTTACTTTGTATGGGTGAGAGTATGGGATCTTATTCATGCATTGCACAAGTATGGTTTGAGGGTATCTATGGTATGTTCCTTTTATTGTATGATGATCTATGTAATGATTATGGTTATGATGTATGCTTACTTTGGAATGTAGCTTGAAAGGCCTTTCCAATGCATGGGTGACTAAAGGCGAGTATTTCGTTGTCATTGTTAAGTAAGTTAAGGATGATATCAAAAGGTGATAAGTATGAATGAGAACCTAAAGTGACTTGCTTAACATGGGCGGGATTATGGGGTCTTATCCATGTATTGCACAAGCTTGCCTTGAGGTGACTTATGAAGAGTTCATTTTACTCTATGTTGATCTAAATGCATTAACTATGCCTATGACAATGATGCAGCCTAGCTATGATGGTCACAAGTTATGATTATTGTTTATTATTCTATAGCCTATGTCTTATGATGATGTATCTTATGCGTATGACTTATGTTATTATCTCTTATGATCATGGTACATGCCTTATGTTAACTGATTTCTCTTATATGCTTATGTTGATGATTTATGCTGGCCATCATATTTAGTACATTATTGTAATAACGCATACTTTTGCCTACATTCTTATCAAATGTTAGATTCGGCGATATTGTCTTCCATCCTCGTGGCTAGGTTCATGGTAGATCAAGAAGAGAAGATTTGGAGAGTCCTCATAGCATTGAGGACTTGATCACCTCTTTTCTTTTTATGTCTTTTTTAATTTTTAGATTTTATATGGGTTGTGTCCCTAACTCTATTCAAGTATTAGATGGTTTGTGACAAGTGTAATAGACTTCCACTTTTCTTTTATAAAATACTTCGATTGTATTGAAAAATATTTTAAATTTCCGTACTTTTCTATAATCTTAAGTTATATATGCTAAGGGCTTGTGTGAGACCCCTTCGGGGTCAAGTACGGTATGTTACATCTAGGGGGTACCCCTGGTTCGTGACAAACTTGGTAATCAGAGGACAAGGTTTAGAATGGTTCTAGGAAGTGTCAAACCACGTCTAGTAGAGTCTTGTTCATAAATGTGAAGCTTTCCAAATTTATGAATAGGAGGTTATTGGATGTTTTGGAAACTTCACTTCTTCATTCTCTTAGTCGTGTTATAGAGTTTAACTCTATTAGGTCTTTTTCCTAATCTGTGCCCGATGGATTTCAGGATATGACTACTTCAAGGGCTAACGTTACAAGAATGAGGAAGACAATGTGGATCAAGAAGTTCCTCCATAAGCTCCAATTGACCTTTTGGGAAGATAAAGTAACAAATGAGAAGCTTAGGTTTGGTTTTCAACTGTTGAATCGGGCTGGGATAGGAGCTCCTAAATTTTATTGGTCAAGGATGGAGGAAAATCCTCAAGAGTTTATAGAAGAGGTCTCAAGGGTGTTAGACTTTGTAGGAATGAATACGGTAGAGAAGGCGGAGTTGGCTTCTTGTCAACTCAAAGGGGTTGCAAAAATATGGTATGATAGACAGAAGGAGAGTAGACCGGTAGGAATGGGTCCCATAGAGTGGGAACTATTCAAGAGTGCTTTTATGGATAGGTTCTTCCCTTTAGAGATGAGAGAAGCTTTAGTGCTTGAATTCACTAACCTTAGACAATGTGATATGAGTGTTAAGGAATATGCATGGAGGTTCACCCAATTTTCTAAGTATGTTCCAATTTTAGTGACCGATCCTAGGTCGGGAATGAGTAGTTTGTGTCAGGAGTGTCTGATTTAATAGAAAAAGAATGTTGTATGGCCATGCTCGATCATGATATGAATATTTGTCGCCTTATGATTTATGCTCATCAAATTGAGAAAGAGAAACTTGAACAAAGGTTGAGGGAGAAAAAGAGATTTAGGGTTGATGATGACAATTCTCCTCTTGAAAGGTTCTCTGGGCAACGTTCCTCAAATATGCCTAAATTCAACCAAGAGAGGGTGCTTAACCCTAGACCTCAATGAATTAGTAGTGAGTCATTATGGCCTGCTTGTGCTAGGTGTGATAGTAGACATGTGGGTAAATGCCTAGCAGGTTCCAATGTTTGTTTTGGTTGTGGTGAGTTGGGCCACAAGATAATACATTGGCCTAAATTTGCTAGGAATGAAAGGGATAGTAATTGTAGGTCTCAGCCCCACCCATCAACCGGTCCTATTAGTTTTGATGGGAGTGCTCCAAAGAAGAATTGGTTCTATGCTCTCCCAGCTAGAGGTGGACAAGAGTGTCCTCCGAATGCTGCTCTCGATATGTGTTTTATGCTTATTTAGATTCCGGTGTTGCTTGTCTTTTGTTACTTGGTAGACTTGGTATGATAGACTTTGATGATGTCTTTGATTTGACTAATCACATAACCAGAGCCTATATAGAAAACATTCACAAAATACAAACCTTTTTAAACAAAAACCCCAGATCCAAAACTACCCAAAATCCACACGAAGATTATATTACCCAAACCTTACAAGGATATAACAAACTAATTGCCCTATCAAAGACAAATGCAAATCTAGTAGCTACTTGTTATAACTATGGATTACTAAACACAGTATATACCCAGACAGGAGATGAAATAGCTACGATACCGGAGCTACATAAAGCATTCACGAACTACAAAGAAAGTACAAGTACACCAGAAGTTAAAAACCCAAAAACACTAAGTCCTAATTATTATACGGTTTGTTACGAAGAATCTGACAGATATGATAGCCTATGGAATAAAAGATTAAACAAAAAATGGACGTCATCCACAACATCACGAAATAATAGTTTCTTAGATTTAGATTGTGTAACAGATATAAAGAAAACAATACAATTATGGGTAGGATATATTTCAAAACAATTAATAGATAATAAAATAGGAATGACAGATGTACCAGGATATATAGAAAGGACACTATTAGGAACAGTAAAATTATGGTTAAAAAATTTAGCAGAAGAAAGTATAAAAACATTAAGAAATAATAAGAAAATAGATGGAGAAATCGCAACTACACCAATTGATATATTGAATAAATATGAAATAGCCATAAGAAATGAATTCAGTAGTACAACTACAGAAGTAGAAGAACAAAATAAGGAAAAACAATTACATAGAAATTTAATGTTAAAATTAGCTATATGTATTATGTGTTATATAGATGAATATACATGTGTATTTAGAGAATACTACTACAAAGGAACTTATAGTGCTGAGGAATCAAAAGAAATAAGAAAATTGTATTTTACAAAATTACCAGAACCATTTAGTTCAAAAATAATAAAAGATTGGAATGAAGCAGGATTACAAGATACACTTGGAGCAAGAATGAGATATTTACAAAAATGGTATTCAGAAATTTGTGAAAAATATAGAGAAGATAGAAAAATGGAAAAAACAATAATCAGAAATTTAGCATGCTGTAAAGATA
>JAJOOR010029479.1:0-35753 GCA_036250505.1 Solanum acaule
GGATTTTGATACGGTTGCTCTAAAATTTGGGTTAGACCCATTTCCCACTCAATTTGACCCCCTAAACAAGAATATGAAGTCATATTTTCGAAAAATGAAACGGAATTTTTTACATATAGCTAAACAAGTTTCCTGTAACTTCCGAAGCACATTTTTAAGAACTTTTTGGGTCATTTCAGGTACCCAGAGATCATGAGCTGCCTAAGATAACACAAATTCCAGCTATTCCCTAAGCCCCGTGTCCCGTATATTCCAAATTAGGTCAGAGAATTCTACAGTGCCTACAGTGCCGTGGTGCCACAAGGGTAAAACCCAACAGCCAAATTCAAGCCGGTTGACAATGTGGTCGTCAGGGTAGAAAGGTGAAATGTGATAGTGATGCTATCAATGCAGTCTTGGGTGTTTCAATACGAATTTGGGATGACTACCAACATCTGATCAGGACAAAGATGTTAGAAAACATGAAGAAGTGGTTGGCTCCACTAATATCAGACGATACTCCCAAATGGCTTGAGATTGGAGCACCCATTGAGAAGAAGGACCTAAACATAGCAACAAGGTTTTGGTTTGGCTTCATCAGTAGTACCACTATGCCATCCCAAAATGAGTCGATTCTCCACCACGCCAAGGCAGCCTGTCTGGGTTGCATCATTGATGAGACAAGGTTGAACCTGGGATGATTATAGCATAAGAGATGGTCATGAGGGCAAAACAGCGCAAAACTTCCCTCCCCTTTCTGGTGTTGATCACCGAGCTGTACAAGCAAGCTCAGATACCTAGAGATGAGAAGAAGGATGTGGAAGTGATTCCCACATCTTCTACTGACATCTGGAGGATTGAGCAGCATATTTGAAGGTTGAGGCAGAGAAGAAGAAGCCAGCCTCGGTAGATATCTCCCCGGTTATTGATATTCAGACACTACCTGGAGAGGCAGTATTGCCCAGTCCGACCCCTGGGACTTCAGGTACATCTAGTATTGTCTCTTCTGCTACTCCCAGTTCTTCTACTGCTCCCTTGCCTAGCAGATTTGGTACTGTTGCTGCTGGCCGACCCCCGCTCACCCAGGTAGCATTGCTAGGAATGAGGCAGCTAGCACATTTTGCTGATAGGCGTGCCTCCAGGCTTGAGGCTACTATTCCTGGCATTATCGAGAGATCCCTTGTTAATGCTGTGACACCCTTAAGTTCTATCATTGATGCCCTTGTGGCAAGGATAGCAGTGTGCGAGCGTGGCCACTTAGGAGGTGACGACCCTAAAGGCCGCTATTGCTGCGCTGAGAAGAGATGTGGACCAGCTGAAGTCCAGAGACATATCGATGATTTTTGGGAGAGTGGAGATCCCTGATGTGCCGGTTAATCTAGATGTGCCTCTGGCCACCACCGGAGATGAGATTCGAACTGAAGAGGTAGCTGCTGCCGAGTCTGAGGATGAGAATGATAAGGAGCTGCTTGTTGCTGATGAGAAGGCATTTATGAGGGTTTCACGGAGACTGAAGAGGCCATAGTAGATGCAGCTGTACAAATCTCATTAGCAGACACACCCATGGCTAACCCTACTAGACCTATTGCTACTGATGTGACTAGGGGCACTGATGCCCAAGATCAGAGTGTTGCACCGGGCACTGATACCTCGACAGATGGAGCGACTGCGTAAACGAGACTTCTCTTTACCTCCCTCTCTGTCTTCTTTTATTGATTTTTAGGACTTTATTGCATTTGGGGAAAAATTGCTTTTTCTTTGTGGTGGGGTGAGGTATTTCCATACCTACCTCTTATGACTGTTATTTTTGCCTCTTGTGACTGTTACTTTTGTATATATTGGGTTTTGTGTTTAATTTGTGTTTTGACTCTGTTTTGTGGATGTTTGAGCTAGTGGCTTCTTATTTTGAATGTAAATGAATTTTGGACCCTTCTAAATTTTTTTGCAACCTCTTGTGTATTTAATTGTTGTTGTTCTTGTGTAAATTTGAGTGTCGATTGTGATCAATACCGATGACTTGAATAGTGATCTCAATCGAACAAAAATGTATGTACGGCTACGATGAGGCCAAATGAAGTTACATAGATAATATGTGAACTTTTTGCATCTCCTTGTGACTAGCCGGTTATTCAATGAGTATCTTGTGATGAACATTGCACACTAGCGAAAGTGTGGAGTCTTGTTTGATATTGGTGCCAATGCCTTGTGTGATGAGCTTACCATGAACCATGTGTGATGACACCTAGAATTTGCCCCGTTGGTCTAGTTGACTAAGTGATGCAAGCTCTTGAAATGATCTTAGGCAACAATTTTAAAGAGTGAAACAATTTGACATTATACCTCTTTTGTGGCCTACCGTGTGAGTGTGTGAACTTTGCTTGAACACCCTTTGAGCCTTATCCTTTCCTTGGAATAAACTTGATGAAATTGTGACCTTTGTTTATCCATTCACGCATAATCCTCATGATTTGTGGTTTGTTGTAATAGTCAACTGAGGCCAAAAGCTTAAGTTGGGGGTGTGGTGAAAAGAGAAAGTAAATCAAAAGGTGCAAAGAAGTCCCCCTTTGAACCATGGTTTTGAAAAAGATGGAACCCCTCCACACAAAAACAAAAGAATGAAAAAGTTTTGAAATAAAGTTGTGAAAGTGCAAAAGAAATGGGGTGTCCGATGTTCCATGAGAAGTGAATAATGGGGTGAATTTTGAGCATGAAAGAGAATAATGAATAAAAGGAAAGAAAGTGTTGTTCATACCATATTTCATGAGGATAGAAACCACTGAGCCTAAATGACCATACCTTTACACTCAGCTCCGTTACAAGCCTTGAAAAGACCTTTTTGATCTTGAGTAAGCTGAAACAAGTGTTGATTGGAAAATAAGGGAAAACATATGGGTGAAATCATGCATGTGTTAATCTTTGTGAGTGTGAGAGTCCATTTGGAAAGTCTCTGAGTAGCCATTTGACCGCCTAAAGTTCCAGTGTGCCAAGCCCTAAAGGAGAAAATCAAGTTAGCGGGAAAAAGGAGAAGTCGGTGGATCACCGAGTTGTTTTGTGATGCAGAGTTAGATCGGCCAAAGTTACACACCTGTAGGATGCTGAAGGCAAAGGCAAAGAGGTGATTGAATTGACCAAAGGGTGGATTGCTGAGTTGATCGGCGAACCCGACTTACTGTGCTGAATGGCCCTTCGCAACATATTTTTGGCGATTATAAATACATTTTCAAACATTAGGTTTAGTATCAAGTTTTATTTTGAACAATCTTAGAATTAATTTTGAGTTTGAACTCTAAGCATTGAGATAAGTTTTCCTTAGCTTTGAAGAATTGAAGTTTTTCACTTTTGAGAAATTAGAAGTGGATCTTTGAGATTCTTCAATTTGGTCCTTTGTAAAGACGAAATTACTCTTACATAGTTAATGGAAACACAATTTGGTAATGATTTTTATCTTTTTATGATGTCTAGCTACAACCCCAATTCTCGGGGTGTGATTATGGGCTGATTTAGTTTATGGGTATTGCTAATTGTTAGTTTAAATGTTGTTTATAAGTGATTTCAATCATTAATCAATCATTAATTGTGGTTTAACTTAAAGAATAGTAGTTGCAAATGCAGTTCTACCTGCATGTTTTTGGCTTGCTCGAGAGAGAGGTTTTAAAACCAAGATTATTGATTGATGGTCTGTGGGTATTGGGTTGTCATGGGTTCAACTCGAGAGATTGAATCCTAAACCCTTTTCCACACATTCAGCTCGAGAGAGTGAATGGACTAAGGTGTAGGCAGTTCTTATTTTGTATTCTTGTCGATGTTTGAGAGAAATTGACTTGATTAGAGGTAAATTGTTCGAGAGAAAGTTTACTTCCTCTATAGTCTAGCTTATTCACTAATATTCAACTATTTCCTAACAGTTGCAATTACCCATTTGTCTACATTATCCTATAATCGAATCACATCCCAAGAACCCGTCTCATTATTGTTATTATTGTGTTATTTTCTGATTGTTGTAGCTGATATTTTCAAACCAAAACCCCCTATTATTTGACATTCGTGTCACCCCTTAATTTGAATTATGGTTTTATTTGTAAATGTCTATTCCTTTGGCTGATTTGAACATATTCGTACTTTTCTATTGAATATTAAACACGTACCACTCCCTGTGGGATTCGACCCCAACTCATTTAGTTGGGTTATATATTGACTAACGATCGTTGACGCTTAGAATTGGATAAAATGTGTTTGTTAATGGTATTCAATCATCCGGCGACCCTCAGAATCTTTGGGCTTTTGATGCTCATGGGGAGGAACATACCTATCCTTCTCCCCTTCTCTTTCCTTCCAGGTGGCATTACGATCACGCCACTCCTTATCACGGTCTCTCCAGCCCTCATCTCTGTTCCAAACTTGGTTTCCACCCGGTCTATGGTATTTAGCACGATAACCTCCTCCTTGGTTGGCTAGGAAGTTTACTTCCTCATTGTACATCACTTCCAACTAGGCCTCATCGGGGTTTACTCAACCAACACCTAAAGCATTATCACTCCTCGTACCAGTACCGACGACGTTCTTGGCTAAGATGTCCAGCTGGGTCATCATCTTTGACATGTTTTGGTCTCTCTCTTGCTCTTTTTCAATCTGCTCTTTTGTCAACTTGTAAGTAAGACGAGAGACATGATCTTCACGGGTGTACCATGCCTAGTTATTCTTGGTCATGCCATCAAGGAGTTGGGCTGCTATCACATAAGGCTGTTGCATTAAACCTCCTGGAGAAAGTTGATCAGCCACTCCCTTGTTCACCGAATCAAGGCTTCTGTAAAAGTATTGCAATAGAACGTTGTTGGGCAATCTATGAGTTGGGCATTACAACACCAACTTCTTAAACCTTAGCCAAGTCTCAGGGTTTGGCTCACCCTCCAAACACTTTAAGCTTTGAATACTGTCCCTAAGTGTCATCATCTTTGAAGGAGGGAAAAATTGCACTTGGAATGCGGTGATAAGCTCTTCCCATGAAGTGATAGATTCCCTTGGCAACTCAGCCAACCACTTGCATGCTTCTCCCATTAGAGAAAATAGGAACAACCTCAACCAGACCAATTCTTGAGATATGTTCTTAAAGGAGAACGGTCCAAAAACATCAACAAAGTTTCTTATATGCTCATGGGGATCCTTATGAGCCAACCCACCAAACAAACTTTTCAGTTATAAGAGCTGCAATATGGCGCTAGTAATGTGGAACACAACGTTCCCTTCAGCTGGAGGCAAACAAATGGCACCAATTCTGCTCACTAGATTTGGGTCATTGTCATTTGGTTCATTGACATCATTGAGATTCCCGATGTCATCTTGGTGGCCCACTTGGCTACCATTCTTTCCATTGGCACTCATTTCCTCTGTTTTAGTAAGCAACACAAAACCAATACTAAAAGTAAGTAGAATCAACTATGACTAACAAGAATACAATTCAACTTCACCAAAAGAATTTCAAACAACACCACTCCCCGGCAGTGACACCATTTTGATTTTAACGTTTCAAGCACACCTCATCCAATTATAAGTGTTGAACGATCGTAAATTAGTATAAAACCAAACTAAATGAGTTGGGGTTGAATCCCATAGGGATCGTTATGTGTTTCACATTCAATTGGGAAGTATAAATGCGGTCAAATTTATCATAGGAATAAAAATTATCTGATGAAAACATCATTCAGATTAAGGGGTGACACGAATGTCAAATAGGGGTTTTGGTTTTGATTATCAACTACAAACAGTCACAAACAATACAAATCAACAATAATGAGATGGGTTCTTGGGATGTGATCGATTATAGGCTAATATAGACATATGGGTAATTGCAACTATTAGTAAATAGCTAGATATTTGTGAGTAGGCTAGGCCATAAGGGAGGTAATTTTCTCTTGAACAATTTACCCCGAATCACTGATTTCTCTCGAACATCAACAAGCATGCAAATTAAGAGCAACCCACACCTTAATCCATTTACTCTTTCGAGCTAAATATGTGGGAAAGGGTGTAGGATTGACTCTCTCGAGCTGAACCCAGATCAATCCAATACCCACAAACTATCAATCAAAAACCTTAGTTCTAAAATTTCTCTCTCGAGCAAGCCAAGAACACAAACATATAATTGCATTTGCAACTACAATTCTTAGGTTAAACCATAATTAATGATTGAACTCACTTTTAAATAGCATTTAAACTAACAATTAGCAATACCTATAAGCTAAATCAACCCATAATCATATAATCACACCCCAAGAATTGGGGTTTTAGCTAGACATCATAAAAAAGTAAAAACCTCTACCAAATTGATTATCCATCAACTGGGTAAGAGTGATTTCATCCTTACAATGCTCCAATTTGAAGATTCTCAAATACTCACTTCCAAATTCTCAAAAGTGAATTTCTTCAATCCTTCAAAGCTAAGGAAAAACTAGAGAAAACAGTCTCCAGATTCTCAAAACTTAATAATATTTTCTTCTAAAGATTGTTTGATGAAAAGATAAATGATCAAAAATGTATTTATAGTCGCCAAAAATAAGCCACAAAAGATCATTCGGCGAAGTAAGTTGGGCTCACCGAACAACTCGGCGAGCTGCCCTTTGGTCTCTTCCATCGCCCTTCTACCATGGCATTCAACATCCTCAAGGTCTGTAACTTTGGACGATCTATCTTAGCTTCGCAGAATCACTTGGCGATCTGCCGACCACTTCTTTTCATCGCCAAATTGGTTCTTTCCTTCAGGGCTTGGCACACTGGAACTTTAGGCGGTCTGATGAGCCATTCGACGACATGCCAAGTGCTCTTGGCGATCTTCAGGCTCGCCCTCTTTATGTTTTCAGCTTTTTTTATTCCCTTTTTCCTGTTAGTGTCCTTGTTTTGTTCCTCTATCCATATTCCTGAAAATCAAGCATTAATCATCAGTTATTGGCACAAAATAAGCATTTGAAGACAATAATTTTATATAAATAAAGCCCTAAATGAGTCCAAATCTCGGACTCATCAGCAACCCAAGTTTTATTTTGTGTTATCTGAATAACGTTTGTTGGATGCACAGGTGGGAGATTCAAATTTTTGAAGGAAAAGGCAAATGGGCAAGCTCACATCTCACTTGATGATCTATCTCGCTTTTCTGAACAAATGGAAGGCCAATGCTCTGCAAATTTTAGCGGGCCAAGATCCAGTTGGCAACTCATCGAGTGGATCGGTGAAGTTAGTGACCATCACTGATTAAGGAGCGAACTGAAGTGTCATGGCCTTTCAATCGTTTTAAAATCAAAACCTTTTATTATTTTGAACTTTTCGACTCCTGTGCTCTCTCAAACAAACTCTAGATTACATTTATAGTTTAATGATATTAAAATCCTCGTGTATGATAAGAATTTGAAGTGTCAATTTACACTCCCTAATTGCCTTTGTTCTTCTTTGTGTGCTTATGAGGTTGGTGTCTCGAATTCGCCTCTAATTTCATGATTTGCTCTGAGCATGTTATTGAGTAGTTAATGGATCTATTGTATGCTTCGATTGTATGCCTAGTCTCTATTTAAAAGATTATTGTAATTGTGCATGTTGGATAATTGGGTTAGCCTAAATTAGTTGATATTTCAGTTTTAATTGCTTAAATTATGGTTGTTGCATGTTTTGATTTTAGTGGGTGAAGTCTGAGTAACCTGAATTCTAGCAAACAAGTTTATTTTTCCCAATGATGGATTGAGTGACATCACTCTTAATGGTAAAATCGTTGTTTGGTAGAATTTCGACCGATTGGGGGAAGTTTGAGTACCCTAGCTTAAATGTGCGTAGTGGGTAGTCTTGAATTGCGTAGAATTGGGTTTGAAATTGACTATCATGGGCTGCTAACTGAATATTGAAAATTGGGTTGGAAATATAGCACTTTGGGCTATTTGGCAAGCATAGTTGAGACACTTGGTGGTTCTCCGAATGACACCCCGATCGCGTTCTTGACTTGAATTATTGATGAATTATTCTGTAATTTTCGGTGAAATGCATTTGCTTCCCGAGTTGACTCGATGACTCGACGAATAGCCTTAACCTATCCTTCTTGAAGCCAAGTTCTTGTTAAATTATTTTGTGATTTTCGATGAGCCATCTTTGCTTAGCTGATCAAGTTCGGTGACTCGCTGAATGACATTTTGCCTCGCCGATTTGTGTTGAATTGTGGATGTTTTATTTTGTTACTTTCGGTGAACCATTTCATGCTCGCCAAATGATATCGGCGACCCACCGAGTTAATTGGTGAGATTTTCTTTGACTTTTTGATAATTGATATGTTGCTAACTCTTTGCAATCGCATGTGTTTTGTTGATGTTTGTCTACATATATGGCTAGACCAAAGCTTCAGTGAGAGGACCTGCACCCTGAAAGAAGGCAAAAGGGGTAGGTATTGCATCAAAGGTCACACCTCCCGGTGTTACCTGAGCTAAACCTCTCCCTGCTAATGTAAAGAAAAAAGGGAAGAAGAAAGTGGTGCTCCAGCTCATCAGACAACATAAGCATTAATTCTACTCACGTCACCACTTCGGAGTTTGAGATGAAAGACGATGCGGTGTCCAATACTCCTATTCACACACCGGCTATAGAAGGGGAGTGTAACACATCAAAATCTTGTAGTCTAAGCTAGGGTCTAAGTGCTAAGGCATGGGCTAGAGATTTGGACCTTGACACCCTCCATGAAAGTCCCCACGAGTCGTGGTGGTGCTCGTACACCTTAAGCAGTGGATGGTCAAGGGAGGAACACCTCCCACGAGCATCATGACACCCCGTGAAGGGCACCACATCTTGTGGTGGTGCGCGTAAAAGGCTAGGTAGTGTGCACCTTAGGCAACCTACTCCACACGAGCCACTTCACGGCTCGTGAGGGCCTTAATGGAACGTGGGAGGAGTTATGGTGAGAAGTTAGTTTTTAGGGGTTAGGGGGTCACTTTACATGCCACTGGTTCATTACCACGGAAGGCACCACGGCTCGTGGAGCCTCACGTGAAGATGAGGCAGCCCCCTATAAGTTAGGGGCTAATTGGGTCTTTTCTGATTTTAATTAGATTAATACTTTGTCATTTTAACCAAGCCTAGGACCCTTATATAAATGATTTTAACCCCAAAAGTCACCCATTCAAGTCATTATTTCCAAAATCCAAAAGAAATCCCAAAGTCTTCTTCTCAAATATTTCTCTCCCTAGAACTTGAAGAAGAAGAAAGAGTTCAAGCTAGGATCAATGGTTTTAGTTAGGGAGGACAAGGTCATTTGTGTTCATGTTTCATCCAAATAAAAGGGTAGGCTCAAAGTTCAGTTTCCAAATGAACCCATCCTAGAGTGGAAATGGGGAAATTTTATGCCTAATGTTCAGTTTATCTCTTTTCTCAATGCTGGAAAGATGATTTCTAAGGGTTGCATTTACCATCTAGTTAGGGTTAGGGATATAGATTGATAGATCCATACTCTTGAGTTGGTCCCCGTTGTTAGTGAGTTTTTGGAAGTGTTTCCAGATGATCTACCTAGTATTCCTCCCAAAAGGGAAATGGACTTCAATATTGACCTTCTCCCCAATACACAACCTATCTCTATTCCTCGTTATCATATGGCTCCGGTCAAAATAAAATAATTAATGGAGCAATTGAAAGATTTATTGGATATGGGTTTCATCCGGCCAAGTATCTCTCCATGGTGTGCTCTTGTTTCGTTTGTTAGAAAGAAAGATGGTTCACTCCATATCTGTATTGACTACCGACAATTGAACAAGGTTACCATTAAGAATCAATATCCTCTCCTAAGTATAGATGATTTGTTTGACCAACTTCAAGGAGCAAGATACTTTTTCTAAGATTGACCTTCGGTCGGGTTATCATCAATTGAGGGTGAAAGAGGATGACATTTTGAAGATGATTTTTTGAACTCGGTATGGTCGTTATGAGTTTTTATTGATGTCATTTTGTTTGACTAATACACCGGCGACATTTATGGATTTGATGAATAGGGTGTTTTGACAATACCTTGATATGTTTTTTATTGTGTTCATTGATGATATATTGGTCTATTCAAGGAGTGAAGACAATCATGAAAATCATTTGAAGATTGTGTTGTAAGTCCTCAAGGACCAAGAACTCTTTGCAAAGCTTAGTAAATGTGAGTTTTGGCTAAGGTCTGTGGCTTTTCTTGGGGATATTATTTCTGGTGAAAGTATTTAGGTAGATCCTAAAAAGACGGATGCAGTCAAAAGTTGGCCTAAACCTCTAACCCCTTTGGGTATAATGATTTTTTTGGGTTTAGCCAGTTACTATAGAAGGTTTGTTGAAGTATTTTCTTTGATTGATTCTCCATTGACAAATGGTTTTGTTGTTTATTGTGATGACTTGAGAATTGGGTTAGGCTGTGTTCTTAAGCAAAATGGGAAAGTCATTTCCTATGCTTCAAGGTAACTTAAGATTCATGAAAAGAATTATCCAACCCATGACCTTTAACTAGCCGTGGTTGTTTTTGCCTAAATGATTTGGAGGCATTATTTTTATGGTGTTTATATAGATGTCTTTACCAACTATAAGATTTAGCAACATGTGCTTAATTAGAAGGATCTAAATCTTCGCCAAAGGACGATGCTTGAGTTCTTGAAGGATTATGACATGAGTGTTCTCTATCACCTCGGTAAGGCGAATGTGATGGCAGATTCCCTTAATCGATTGTCGATGGGTAGTGTTGCCCATTTTGAGATAAATAAAAGAGATTTAGTTTGAGATATTCATATATCGACCTGGTTGGGTGTTAGATTTGACTTTACCAAAGGTGGTGTTATGGCTCACAATGGTTCAAAATCGTCTTTTATAACTGATGTGAAGGCTAAGCCAGGTCTTGATCCAACTTTGGGGGAATTGAAGGAAGCGGTGCTTAAAAAGTTTGTAGAGTCTTTCTCCTAATAGGGAGATGGTGTACTTCGATATCAAGGTCGTTTGTGTGTTCCTAATGTAGATGACTTGAGAGAACATATCTTGTCAGAAGCTCATGGTTATTGATATTCCATTCATCCAGGAGCTACTAAGATGTATCGTTACTTGAGGCAGGTCTATTGGTGGAATAGGATGAAAAATGATATTGTGGAATTTGTGGCTAAGTGTCCTAATTGTCAACAAGTGAAAGTTGAGCATCAAAATCCGGGAGGTTTATCCCAAGATATTAGCATTCTTACTTGGAAGTGAGAAGATTTGAATATGGAATTCATTGTGGATTTACCTTGCACCCAACGACATCATGACTCAATTTAGGTTATTGTAGATTGAATGACGAAATCGGCTCATATCATTCCCGTTATTGTTTCTTATTCGGTAGAGGACTATGCCTAGTTGTATTTGAAGAAAATAATGAGGTTGCATGGAGTACCCTTATCCATTATCTCCGGTCGTGGTACCCAATTCACTTTTCAATTTTGAAAATCTTTCCAAAAGGGTCTTGGTAGTCGTGTTAAGCTTAGTACGACCTTTCAACCACAAAACGATGGGCAAACAAAGCGTACACTCCAAACTTCTGAAAATATGTTGAGAGCATGTGTAATTGACTTCAAGGGTGATTGGGATGACCATTTTCCTTTGATTTAGTTTGTATATAACAATAGCTATCATTCAAGTATTGGTATGGCTCCACTTAAGGACCTTTATGGTAGGAGGTGTAGGTCTCCTATAGGTTGGTTTGAGGTAGGTGAGATTGCTTTGATAGGTCCCGAGTTGGTACACCATGCTATGGAGAAAGTTTGACTTATTAGAGAAAGGTTGAAAATGGCTCAACGTCGACAAAAGTCCTACACCGATGTTAGAGGAAGAGATCTTGATTTTGATGTTAATGATTGGGTATATTTGAAAATTTCACCCATGAAGGGTGTAATGAGGATTGGGAAGAAAGGGAAACTTAGTCCCCGTTATGTGGGTCCATATTAGATTTCGAGATGGATTGGCAAGGTTGCTTATGAGCTTAATTTGCCTATTGACTTGGCATCAGTGCGTACCATTTTCCATGTCTCCTTGTTGAAAAATGTGTTGGAGATCCGACATCCATAGTTCCCTTAGAAGGTTTGAGAATTGATGAGAATCTTTCTTATGAGGAAGTTCCGGTTGAGATTTTAGATTGGCAAGTTAAGAGGCAAAGAAATAAAGAAGTTGCTTCCGTGAAAGTTCTTTGGAAGAATCAGTTTGTTGAGCGTGGTACTTGGGAGGCCGAGAACGATATGATGTCCCGTTACCATCATATTTTTCCCTTCGTCCCTACTCAAGCTTGAGGCATTAAGTTCTTCATGGTTTACCCTTTCGGTGTTATGTGTTAAATATTCCCGTGATTTCCTCATTATGCATGATTCATGAAAGGCTTATGTTTTGAGAAAATGAACTTACATGATTGATTTTTACATGTATTTGAGTATGAGTTGCATAACGACTTCATGATACGATTTTTTGAACATGTTTTAGCTTGGAGTTGATGTTTCCTCCTCAGATATGTGCATTTATGTAATTACATGCATGTTTGGCTATTAGATAAAGTTTCTACGCTCCTTATGATGTCTTGAATCTTATTCTAGGATGAATGTTCCCAAAAGTGAGATAATGTAACACTTTGGAATCAAGAGGGCTAGAAAAGGGGACAAACAGGAAGTCACCAGCCCCAAAATCGGCCATGGGACCCTTTACGGAGCCTTTGACGGGCTGTGAAGGGGACCACAACTCGTCATGGTGCTCGTGAAGAGCTTCCAGAACCTGACCAAGATGGGTTCCCCTCCCACGAAACCTTAGACGGCTCATGGTGAGCAACACGGACTGCTAAGTTGGATGTAAAAAGGGTAAGGACCATAGGGGTTCTCCCCTATCCTCTGGTCAAGGACCACGACTGCCATGACGGCTCGTGGTGTCCTTGACGGGCCGTGAAGGCCACTTTGGTAGTGGTCACTTCAGTCTTAAGTCAGGGTCTTTTCCTTATTATTCTATCGTAATACTATGTTGTTAAACCCTTACCTAGAAGTCCTATATAAGTGTTTTTAACCCCAAATTTCCCCAATGAAAATTATTTTCTCAAATTCCTAAAAGAAGAACAAGTCGTCATCTCAAATATTTCCCTCTCTAGAAGTTGAATAAGAAGGCCAGGGTTTTCAGGTCAAGTCTCCAATTCTACCATTGAAGTCAAGGTTTCGGTATTGATGTATGATAGATTTTATCCATGGAGTTCTTAAATTCTCCAATTTACAAAGTTGGAATTCCCCAATTGAGTTAAGGTTTTCTTCCATATCATGGGTTCCTTTAAATGTTGATTTATTTGATTGAATTATGATCTCTTATGCCTGAATTGAGTTAATTTCATGATTTTAAGATGAATCCCCATGAACCCATGTCTAACCTATGTTTTCTATATATTGATGATTGAAAGTGGGGTTTGAACTATGAAGGGTGAATTATGGAATTATGCATGTCCTCACAAATATGATATAATTGTTATAAGGATGCTTTGCGAGTGAAGTATCAATGATGTTGTTGTTTTTGTGTTGTTGAAAGGATTTTCCACATACATATGAAAGCATGATTCTAAAAGGATAATCTTAGATTAAAAGGGGTTCTTAAGGTTGAAAGACTTTCTCACCTAAAATGAACCTATGTTAAGGAGCTATTCTAATGTTGAGGCAAGAGGCGATTACCCATGCTCTCTATTGAAGGACAAGAGACGATTACCCATATCAAAAGATGTAAGGACAAGTGGTAATTACTCATGTTCATTTAAAGATAAGACTAATATGATTAAGAACGATTCCGTGGAAGTTAAGCTTAGCACCGAGTGGACAAGTGACAATTACCCGTGTCCCATAAACTGTGCCAACATAGAATCGTCTAGATAGACATAAGCTAGTGGATCCACATAAGCTAGAAATTCATGGTCCTTACCTTTGCAAGTGGGACAACTCCTTTTGATGTGCAAGACACGAGATTCCATGCAAATAGCTCACATGGTCTTACATGTCGATTAAGGCTACTTCCCACAAGAAGGCTTTGATGAACTAATGTTACTTCAAGGAAGTATCTCATACATGTTTAAGATGATGACTGTGTGCATTGACCATGTTTTCTAAGTCTTTATCTCCTATTTTAGCTTGGCCATTGCATCTCATGAAGGAATCTATTTGAAGTATGTTTTCAAATGTTTTATGCATGGCTATCATACTTGATACATGTTTGTACTAACGCATACTCTTGCCTACATTTTCCCCAAATGTTGGGTCCAACCTTACAGATTCGCACTTCCGTGGCTAGGGATCTCATATAGAGGATTGAAGTGTTGGTGAGTCCTTATATTCTGAGGACCGAGCTTAGTTTCCCTTTTTTGGTCTTTACTTTAAGTTTTGAGAACATGATATACGGGCTACGCCCCAATAAATCTTATGTACTAGATGGCTTTGAGAGGATGTTTAGATTTTGGCTTTTCTCTATAAAACATCTATATGTTGAAACGGTCTTTTAAATCTCTTAAGTTCTATTATCTTGTATGATGAAACCTAAGTGTCTTGTATGGGGTCTCTCGGAGTCTTATACGCCATGTTACGCCTAGGTCTACCTTGGGTCATGACAGTAATGAAGATGCACTACATTTAATCCTTGAGGCTTAGAGTTAGACACCCTCTCTTTGTTGAACATAAGAGGAGCATTGGACGAACCTTGGTCGGAAAATCTTTGCCGGAAGTTCAAACGACCATGTCTCCCGGACCTTGAGTATAAGAAGTTACCATCACTGGTCTTAGCCCTCTTTGCCTCCTTAGACCCTTCCTTAAGTTTCTCCTCTTCGATTTGTTTGGCATGAACCATGAGACGAGAAATGTCCATATCATTGACAAGCATAGTGGTACGACATTCCTTAAACACCATTTCAGACACTCCCGAAATAAACTTAATCATCATCTCCCTAGGATCGAAAACCATAGTAGAAGCATATCTAGACAATTGTGTGAACTTCATAGCGTGTTCCTTCCCACTCATATTTCCTTCACGAAGGTTGATGAATTCTAGCACCTTTGCCTCCCTCATCTCAAGGGAAAATAACCTATCATGGAAAGCAACTTTGAACTTTTGCCAATCGAGAGGACTCATGTAAACTATTCTCCCTTGTTTCCATTAATTGAACCATATATAAGCAACACCCTTAAGTTTGTAAGGGGACAATTCCTCTTTTTCCACTGGCATCACTCCCATAATCATCAACACCTTGTAAACCTCATCAATGAACTCTTGAGGGTCTTTCTCAGTCTTAGAACCATGAAACTTGGGAAGATTCATTCTAGTGAAGTCTTTCACTCTAGTTGTCGGCGTTCCCACATGCGGGTTCATAGGAGCCACAACCTCCCTATCGGCTTGGGCCATCATGGCTTGAGCCCACACTTGAAAAGCATCTCTAAATTCCGCATTAGTCACTTGCTCGGAAAAAGGATCTATCGGAACTTGAGGAGCTTGATGAGGATCCTCTTAATTCACATTCTCTCTTGAATTTGTTCTAGTGTATGACATTTGGGTGGCCATATCCTATAGAGCATCTGATAATGATTAGGAGAGAGACATTATAGGGTTAAACTCTATCGCACGACTTTAGAGTAATAAAAGAAGTGGCGTTTCTTAACATCTTATAGCCTCTTATTAGTAAATGAACAAGACTCTACTTATGAGACTTCCTAGGACTGTTTTAAACCTTGTGCTCTGATTACTAAGTTTGTCATGACCCAAGGTAGCCCCTAGGCGTAACATGGCGTATAAGACCCCTAGAGGCCCCATACAGGCCACTTAGTTTTCCTTATTCAAGATAATTGAATAAAATGATCTAAAAGAATGTTTCAACATAGAAAAGTTTTATAGAGTGAAGTGTAAATATATTCTCAAAAGATATCTAGTACATATGATTGATCGGGATGCATCCCATACATTAAGTCCGAAAACTGAAAGTAAAGACAAAAGGAAATCAATCCTGGTCCTCGGGTGAGGAGGGCTCACCAATCTTCATTCTTCTATATGAGATCACAAGCAACAAAAGTGTAATATGTAAGATCGGATCCTACATTAGGGAAATGTAGGCAAGAGTATGCGTTATTACAAACATGTACCAAATATGATAGACATGCATAAAGCATTTAGAAACATGCTTAAAGAGGGATATCTTTCACGGTATGCAATGACCAAGCTAAAACATGATATAGAAGGGTTAGAAGACATAAGTCATAAAACATGGTCAATGCAAGTAAACACTATCTTACAGACTTGTGACATACTGCTTGAAGTAACCTTGGTTCATTAATGTGGGAGAAATACCTTTAACCGACATGTAAGACCATGTTAGCTATTAACATGGAATCCAGTGTCTCCAACACTGAAAAGAGGTGTCCTACTTTCCAAGGTAAGACCATGAACTTTCTAGCTTACGTGGATCAACTAGCTAATGTCTACTAGACAATCCTATGTTGGCACATAGTTTATGGGAAATGGGTAATCACCACTTGTCACTCGGTGCTAAGCATAACTCCTACAAAATATCTATATTCATATTCATTTTTTCTTCAAGGGACATGGGTAATGACCTCTTGTCCTTACATCATGTGACATGGGCAATCGCCTCTTGTCTTTCATTAGAGGTCGTGGGTAATCGCCGCTTGCCTCATTCTTAGAATAGCTCCTTAACTTTGATTCATTTTAAGTGAGAAGACCTTTCACATTCATGCATGACGTAGTTATGTGAGAAACCCTTTCACAACAATTACTCACAATAACAATATATATACTTTTAATCTCAAGCAATCTACATTATATCTCATCAATTTGATAAGAACATGCAAAATTACATAATTCACCTTTCATAGTTAAAAATCCACTTTAAATCATCAATATCTATAAAACATAGGTTAAACATGGGTTCATGGGAAATCATTTTATATCAATTCATGCATAATAATCCATAAACCAATAAAATAAATCAGTATTTAAAAGAACTCATGACATGGAAGAAAACCCTAACTCAATTGGGGAATTCTAACTTTATAAATTGGAGAATTTGAGAAGTCCATGGAGGAAAGGGCTCAATGGATGAAAACTATCATACCTCAATGCCAAAAGCATGAATTAAATGGAAGAATTGGAGGCTTGACTTGAAACCCTAGGCTGATCCCTTTTTCTTCAAACTTTCTAGAGAGAAATATTTTGGGAGAGGAAGACTTGTTCTTCTTTTAAGAAATTGAGAGAATGATTTCAATTGGGGAAATTTGGGGATTAAAAACACTTATATAGTACTTCTAGGTAAGGGTAAAATGACAAAGTGTTGGAGATAGAATAATTAGGAAAAGACCCAAAAGCCCCTGACTTAAAGCTGACGTGACCCCTTGATGGTGCCCTTCACGGGCCGTCAAGGACCTCATAGGCCGTTGTGGAAGTCGTGGTCCTTGACCACTGGCCTTGGGAGAGGTCCCTTGTTGCCTTGCTCTTTGGAAACCATCCTGACGTGCTATTTGGCTCTTCACGGCCTGTTTATGCTCTCGTGGGAAGAGTCCAACTCTTGGGTTGGTTCTGCCTCCCCCACATGGGCGTCATAATGACTCGTCCACCTCCACACGTTGTTAACACCCTCATTGGAGGAGTCCTTGCATAGCCTACTTTTGATGCCTTACCACGGGCCACCACACGGACCCTGGTTCCCTTTACTACCCATCTTAGGCTCCGTATAGGGTCCATGATTCAGGTGTTGGGGTGTGAGTTCTTCCCCATTACCCTTTTTAGCAATTTCTCGAATTTGAAGTGTTACATCAGCAAACCCCTTCACAAACCAACAATAATAACTAGTTAACCCCATCAATTTGTGAATCACTAAAAATGACGTTGACCTATCCCAATTCTGAAGTGCTTCTATCTCCTATGGATGAACCATCACTTATTCTTTACAAAACATATTCCTATAACAAACACTAAATTTAGCACATAAGTTGTTCTCTTTTAGACAAACCCAACATAATCCTTAGGTGATTGTAATGCTCCTTCTTACTCTTAAAATATACCAAAACCTCTTTAATATATACAATAATGAAAACATCCAGATATGATTTGAAAATTCTATTAATCAATCTTATTAAAGTTGTAGGAAAATTAGTATGTTTGAAAGACATAATCAAAAAAATATAATGTCGATACCTAGCTCAAAATTCTGTCTTAGGAATATCCTCAGCCCAAATCTTATGATGTTGATACTTGACCTTAAGTCAATCTTAGAAAAGACTGATGCACCCTGCAACTAAATAAATAAGTCGTCTATTAAGGTAATGTGATACTTATTTCGAATAGTAACCTTGATCAATTGCCTATAATCAATTCACATGTGCATACTTCCATTCTTTTTCTTTACAAACAAGATAAGGGCATCTTAAGGAGATACACTCAGATGAATAAACTTCAACAAATGAACCTTCAACTCTATAGGTGCTATCTGATATGGAAAAATAGTAATGGGATGAGTGCTCATCACTAATATAATGATAAAATTAATATCCTTATCTCATGTCATGCTAGGTATGATAGCAGAAAACACCTATAAGAAATCACATTTGATCTAAAAATGTTAAGCACCCTCTTGTCTACTATTTTCATAGCATGAATATGGGATATGATCTTTTTAGTAGAAGGATTATAATTCCCCTCCAACTATATTCTAGACATCTTAGGCATAGAAATAGATTTACTATATAGAAATAGATCTAGTATAAGCATGATAATCAATAATTGAATGATACGGAGATAACCAACCGATCCCTATGATAACTTCAAAATCTACCATGTGTTAGGATCACTAAATTCACTCAGGTTATCTAAACCACAATGAGTAACCTCATATGAATGTGAGACTATATCAACTATCATAAAATCTCCTACTAGAGTAGAAAAATGCATAGGAATATAAAAAAAACTCAAAACTCATACTCAGACCAATATAAAAGTTTATAGATCGAGAGGAAAAGGTCGAACTAGGATCAAATAATGTTGTAGTCTTCCTGTCACAAATAAGAATGGTACCTATTATCACTGCGTCAGACATGTCCATCTCAGGTCTACTTGAAAAGAATAGAAATGAGCCCTACACCCTATCTATACACCGCCTCTACCAGGTAGAGTACTACCTCTACCTTCCTAACCATCATTTATATAAGGTTGAGTGCCATGTTTACCAGTCATCTAGCTAACTCAATTAAGTTGTGGATGATCCCTGCTAAACAAAGTTCCATCTCTATCTTATGAAGCAATAGCTTGAGAAGTATGATACCACGGAGCTATCTTCTCATATGTACAAATTTGTGATACATTTACGAATATTCCTTGGCTGACCACACATAAAGAAATCCAGTCAAAAGTCAACCTTTGTGCTGAAGTTAGAAATGTTGAATGTCCCCTTTACCCTTATGGCTTCTAACTTGTCCTGAATGGACCCCTAGATGACACTTGCATAGTTGATATAATAGATCGTCTCAAATACCTCTAAGAAACTAATTCCAAATAAAATGGTCCATCAAAAAATGGCCCACTTAATGCGCCACCCTTTTTAGCCTTCTTGTCCACACATACTTAGCATAAAAGTCCTACTTCACACCCTTTACATTCTTAACATTCACAACGAATTTCTAAAAAGACTTTCTAGAAGATAACATTTGAGATGTTGGAAGCTTATATCCCACATTCAAACCTTTAACAAACCTCCTGATCTTCTCATTCTCTTAAGGTAGAAGCTAGGAAAAAGTCATAGTGAATACTTGAACGAGAAGTGAAAATGAGTCTCATAATAGACTCCCCTACTTTATACTCGTAAACTCATTGCATCTCCTATCTCGAAGAGTATGAGGAACATACTTCTTTAACAAGATGTAGTAAAACACGGTCTAAGTAAAAGAAAGTGAACCAGATAGTCTACACTCAACATATGCCCACCTCGATAACTATCACCTCATCACCTGGAAAGTTATGCAATTTACCCATATCTCTCCATTGCCCATATCTAATAGAGACATTTGTGATAGTCAATGATAAAATCATAAATGTTCTCAGAATCAGTGCCATAGAAAAAAATGCTTCATCTTAGTGAACCTTTATAATAATTCGTGCTCCTCTGTAGTTATCACTGTTCCAGTCATCGACCTAAAAAAAATACTAAACAATGAAATCTCATCCGTCCATAGGGTTATAATTTAAATCCTTGGTAGATGAGTGGTAGATTTACACATATTTGAGGCTAATTTAGTTCAACTATTAGTGTCCTCATTGCCTAATTGTTTCCTATTCTAACTATATTTTGATGATTTGCAACTATGGAGTTTAAGGGAAAAGGCAAAGGCGTATGTTTGAAAGAATGGCCAAAAATAAGAAAGGAAGTGTAAACTCCACATTGTTGATCACCTAACAAGAAGGGCAGATCGCCTAAGTGACATGACCTGGCCCATATTGATAGTACACAACAAATGAATCAATTGAAGCAGGTTGACAAACTCAAAGAGGAACGACAATTCACCAAATTCAAAGGGAGAATAAGATGACCATCACTGAAGGTGACAGTGCTTTGAGAAAAATTAAAGGATTACAAGGTAAAAAAAGGTGTGCTTGGCGATACGCCGAATGTGAAAGGTAGACTTGAACGAGCTCGTCGACTGTTGACTGAGGTTCAAATACCCGAAGCCAAAAGTAAGAGAAGGATAAGCTAAGGGCCTATTTGGTGATTCACCTAATGTGCTCGACGAGTATGACTAATGTTGCAGAATGGGTCATGAATTGAGCATTGTGCTATATTTTGGGGAAGAATAAATAGCCTAAAATGAGAGAGAATTGAGAGTTTGAAAATTATTAGAGACTTTTGAATCTTTTAGAGAGAAAACCACATTACTTTGTGAATAAAACTTTTAGTTTTGGTGGATTTCAACTATGATCTTGAAATTAACAATTTGAAGTTGAATTCAAAGTGGGTATCGCTTGTAGTTACTTAATTTAATGTTACCCATGGTTGTTCTAATGCAAGTTATAATTTCTTTACAATTTGTGATGGGTGGCTAAAATCCTAAAGTCTAGGGGTGAAATTATGGGGTGGGGTGTTGATTTAATGTTGTGGCTATTGTGTTATGCTCTGTTTTGTTGCTGTTAATCAATGGATTTGGGCTAGTAAGAATTGGGTAAATTTATGGGTTAAGTTTGTACAATTAATTCCTACTTTTGATGTAACACCTCAGATTTAGAAAAGAAGGAAAAATGTAGTTTTGGACTATATCTCTATCTACAGATCCCATTTACGAAAAAAAAAGCTTTTATGGGCCATAGGTGGCAACAATAGGTATGGGGAAAATAAAATTTTCAAAACAAGTACCAGTACCCTTTTTACAGTTCAACATGATAGTTCGTCATTCCTTTGACGCGTCGTAGATATGTCTCGTAGGTGACCTCAGACTTTATAAAATTTTAAAAGCTTAAAGTTCATTCCTATGGTTTGGAGGAATACCTATAAGCCATACATGGGTTTCGTTGGTTGTTGGCAAAATTTAGAGTCTCAAGTCTCGTTCTATGATTGACCAGTATGGTCCGTAGAAGGACATACGGACCGTAGGTCCAACCGTAGGCAGTGGTCGACAATTATTTTTAAAGGGTTTTTAGGTCTTTATCCTAATTGTTTTAACCATGTACTACGTCATTTTACTCCTAGATCTAAGCCTTATAAATATTATTCACCCTTAGAAATTAACCCCAATTTATTCATTCTCTCAAATTCCAAAAGCCTTCCCAAAAACCTTCTCTAAGATCAAGGAAGAAGACGCTAGGGTTCCTCAACTTCAAGTATCCTTTATTCATCATTTATTAGGGCTTCAATCAAGGTGTGTGTAGTAAGTTCATCTAGGGGTTCCAATTACCCATTGAGTCCCCAAAGTTTCTTCAATACTACAATTCAATTTCCCAGAATTGATTAAGTTTTCACTCAATTCCTCATGAGTTCTATTTGTATGGATTCAATTGATTTATTATGATCTTATTATGATTATTTGGACTTATTAGCACGCTTTTTAACTAATTTCATGTGAACCCATGCATTGATCTATGAAGATTGACTATGAACCCTAACTTACATGAATTTATGAATAAGCTTGAATCTATGAATGTACTTTTATGAAGTCATGCATATTTTCATGAAATCAATGTGTATGAATTATTTAATCTTATATATGGAGGTATCTACATGTTATATAAAGCTTGGACATATGACATGAATGACATCTAGATTTTCCCTCAATTCTTTTCAGGCTTTTTTTCTAAATTAGGTCTTGATTAGTATGGTATCCGGATATCATCAATGATTATAGATCACACTTTCAAAACTATTTCCATTAGTAGTAGGGAATTCCTAGCATCAAGTTAATGACTATGGGCCTTAAAAATCTATTATGAAAAGATCACAAATGGTGAAAGGTTTTCTCACGCATGGTCTAAGGAGCTACCCATGATGTTTCTAGCTTAGATTAGTATCTTATTGTAATTTTCCATGGATGATATAATAAGTATGATTAACGACTATTCCGTGAAATTTATGCTTAGTATCGAGTTGACTAGCGGCGAATATCCATGTCCCCTAAACTTTGTGCCACCATAGGATGATTGTCTCAGATAGACATTAGCTAGTTGATCCACTTTACTCTAAGATTTTGGTTGTTACCTTTGAAAGTAAGGAAAACCCTTTTCCATGTGGGGCAGACATTAGATTCCATGTTATAGTTCACATGGTCTATATGTTAGTTAATGGTAAACTTCCCACAAAATAAACTAAATTAATTACTAAGGTTTTATGAAGATTCCTTTATATTTAAAGATGCATTGACCATGTTCATGATTTATGAGTATTCTTAAATGATTTTACTAAGTGTTAACATGGTCATGCATTTCATGTTTTCTTATGTCTCCTTATGATCACGTTTCATATTTTATTGCATTCCCCTTATATTTAGTACAATCCATGTACTAATGCATACTTGTGCCTACATTGTTTCACTAATGTAGGGTTTGACGACTCTTCTTCTTCCATTTGTGGCTAGTTGATTGTACTAGAGACTTTGAAGATTGATGAGTCATGTTTTGAGGACCGAGACTCTTTTATTGCTTTATGTCATTTTTATGTGATGTATGGGTTACGTCCCAATCACTTCTTTGATATATTCGATGACTTTGAGACTTATGTCTACACTTTCTCTTATGTCAAACTCTTATCACTTCTTTGATGTATTAGTTGACTTTGAGACTTATGTTTAGGCTTTTGCTTATTTCATTATCTTTTATGATGTATCTATGTGAGTCGTGTAGGGCCTCTTAGTGTCTTATACACCATGTCATGTCTAGGGTGTACTTTGGGTCGTGACATTTTATCTCCGATTGATGCTCAAAAGAGATTAATTAGAGTAGTTCCATACTTGCAATTTAGGTTTGATGTATATAATTTCCTTGAAAATAGAGATTACATGTTGGATCTATTGGGCCTATTTCTGCATCAAAACGGAGAATATAGTAAGGTATTGGGTTGTTTAGTTATGCTCATAGATAAGACTGAAAGGAGAATCTATGAACTGATGCTATGAGATCAAAAATGGATTAATGTTATTAAAGATGACCTAGCCTATCCATGAATGTTTAGCACAATAGATCAACACAATTAACCTTATGTGATATCAATTTCCAATCCCCACACCCCTAGATTTCTTGTTAATTATTTGAATTTCTAAAATCATTGTTTAATTTTGGCTATTGATAAAAAAACCCTTTTCGTATTTTTGGTTGAATCATCTACCCAATGTTCTTATTGCTACGAATTAATTAATTTACATTCAAAATTTCATGATAGAATTCTTTGCGCTATATCATTATTTGTGAGGGTAGTTTTTCATGTAACCAAAATATTGCTACAACTTCTTCAGTTAAGAGGAATGTTTGGGGGGTTTAGATCATTAAGATCCCCATAAATAACTTCAAAACTTTGTGGATGTGTGTGGGCCATTTGTGTTCGAAAAGCTCTAACAAGAGTCATAAGGTTGAGGTTATTCTCGCTCTCTTTAATGAGTGGAACTACAAGGTGGTTTGTAGATTTGCTAAATAATTCTTCACTTCTTGGGAGAAGTTGAATCAAGACTTCTTGGGACCGAACCAAAACTTCAAGATAATTGAAGGTTAACCTCTACATGAAACATGGTTGTGGTTCTGGAAATTACTCTTGCAATGCCCAACACATGGTTTCCTAGACCATTTGTTGTTGTAGTACTTCTATTGCAGAGTTGATTCAATCAACAAAGGTGTGGCTGATCAACTTGCCCAATGTGGGCTGATGCAACAACCATATGAGGTAGCATCATTGTTGTTTGATGACATGACCAAGGTAAGCCATACATGGAATATTAGAGAGGACCAAGTGTCTTCATTACAACTGAGCATAAGTAAGGAACAAATTGAGAAAGAGCATGAGCAAGATGAGAACATGGCCAAAATGATTACTCAAATCAATTGGTGTCCAAGCATGTCAAGGGAGGTGGATTAAAATCGGTGAATTTGGTTGGATAAAGAATTGAGAAGTGTCCGAAGGATGCCAAGTTTTATGCATTTATACAATGAGAAAGTACAATATTTGAGAAACCAAATGGGGTGTTCTCACCTAAACTACCAACACCAAGGTTGGAACCTAGGTTGGAACAAGGAAATAGATAGCTGTTGTAAAAATTGGAGAGATAGGGAGGATGAGACAGATAGGTATATTCCTCTCCATGATCGTCCATGACCAAAAGAATCAGCTAGTTCAGAAGGGAACCGAACCCAGTACAAGCTTACAAGGATATTCAACATGTTGAAGGATCTGACAAGATAATGAAGAAATTGAAAAATGACTTCTCCACCTTATCTCAAACTGTAACCTCTCATTTTGTGTCTATCAACAGTTGGAGATTCAAATGTGCCAAATATCCACCCATCTCAATCAAAGGAAAAAGGGAATATTGCCTAGAGATACCATACCAAACCCTAAGAATGATTGTTGAGAAATTGAAATCTAGGTCGTGTTGTCAGTGTAGATTGAAAGGAAGTAAACGTGTTGCGATGGAAAAAGTTGTTAATTCCAAAACAATATCGGTGATCCACCGAAGGCATTATGTGTTCTCATTCTTGTCCACCCTTTGATGTGGAAAATGTGAACAAGTGTACTGTCAAATTAGGTTATTTGAGCTCTAAACGACGATCCACCAAAGTACAATATACAGACTCCATCGATTTCGCCAAATTGGGTTGGTATTCATTTAGGCTTCTTTGGTGAGCTTCGACTCCTTCAGCTATTCACAAAATGCATTCGACAACATTAGTCGTAGAACACCAAATGCACCTGACATAAAAATACCAAGGGTCATTTCATTTCCAAAAGAGAAACCTTTTGATAACTTTGAACTCTTTTTCTTCCCTAAGCTTTCAATGCGTTCTTTTGAGTACTTAGAGTACATTTGTATTGCTTGCATTGCAACCCAACCCTACATTCCCTTGTTTGCTGTAATTTGTGTCTACTTGAGTTTGATGTTTACATCTCAACTTATTGTTTGTGCTTAAAATTATGTTTTTAGATATGGGTTACAAGCCATTTGAAGTATATTATTGGTTGATTTCATTGGGTAATGCTACATAGATCATATTGAACTTTCCCCATAAGTTAGATAGTTGAAACCTTGCCTAATCTTGCCAAAATTGATTGTGCTGGTTAAATGTTAAAATTGAGTCCTCATATGTACTAGGTGCTGGATGAATTTCATCTGGGTGAACTGTGATTAGCCTAAAGATTCTTTGATTGATTTTTTTTGCCCAATGATAGATGAAATGATGACTTTCTTAAAGGTAAAATCATCAATTAGAGTGATAATTTGTGTTATTAGGGGAATGTTTGAGTACCCTTGGGTAGAAAATTCATGTGGGTAGATTGTAAAGTTGTTGGGGCGTTGGGTACTATTGCATATTGTGATTTGTTTTATGAAAATACGCATTGGGCTGAACATTGCCTATTCGATGGGCTTTTCTTAACCCGCCAAGGAAGTTAGGAAAATTGTTGAGGAAGACTAAGCTCACCTTTCTTGCTTGAATTTGTAGCAGAGGTACTATTCCATTCGGAGGACATGTCTTAGTTTGCCAAAACCCACTTGGAAAGTAACCAAGTGGAGTAGATATCGCCCTTTATGCCTATTTATTTTGATTTTGCACTGTCACTTTTGGTGGAATTTTCGTAGCCCGCCAAAATTCATTTGGTGATTTGCCCAATTGGAATTGACTCGACCCATCATGCCCGAGTTCTTAAAAATTGTATACTGTCCATTTTGGTGAGCTCACCTAACCTGTTAGGTAGACTGCGTTCCTAGTAGGCGAGCCTCAAAATATTTTTGAACTGTGTTTGATTTTGGATTTTGATTTCAAATAACATTAATTTATTTGATGTTTGTATGATTGTGCATTGCAGGATATGGTTTAAACTAAGGGAAAACAGGTGGTGAATTCTGATACGAAGTAAGACATAGAGTCTTTTCCTCCTCTTTTTCCTTTGAAAAGGAACATGGGTATTATGATCAATGAGCCATCTGAGGCTCCTCGCCCATAACCAACCACTCCACACTCTACTAAACGTGTGAGTGACCAATCTATAAAAGGTGGTTGCTAGAAAAACAAATGGCCGTCAGGTTCAAGTTGGTGTAACCCTCTTCTACTGAGGCACCCATTTTTCGTGTTCTCTAGGTGATTGCTCCAAGAACCCTCAATAGGCTCAAGGATGCTAGCGAGCATACTATTGTTTAGAAGAGGTGACTCTCCATAGATGTCATGAGTGACTACCCGATGATATGGGACACCATCCAGTTTTATAGGATTGAAGGGTTTACCAAACCTCAAAATCCTTATGTTCTAGCCTGGGTAAAAGAATTTTACAGTTCTTTCGCACAAGCATTACCTAAGAAGAGAAATGGCACAATGCGGAAGCCCTTAAAAAAGGTTGAAGTGCGTGGAAAGATGTTCAATGTCACGTGGTTCCATCAATATTGATTTAGGCACCCCATCAAACTAGACTGATATGTTTACATTGCACATGCATCATGACCTTGCCTCTATCAAGGGATGGTTGGCACCACTCATCTCTGACAGTTCTCCACCTTAGATGGCTGATAGTGCGAGAATAGAAATGATGGACTTGAATGTTTGGGCACGGTACTAGTTTGGGTTTATTAGCAATAATATAATGCAATTAAAAATTGAGTCAATCCTTCGGCATCCAAAGGCTGTCTTTGTGGCTAATATAATTTATAGAGAAAATTTGAATGTGGGGAAAATCATTGTTGAAGAGATGCTATTGATAGCCAAGCGCGAGTAAACCTCTCACCTTTTTTTGGTCTTGATTACACAATTGTGTGAAGATGCAAGAGTTCCCTTTGTGGGGAAGACTGATGTGAGGATCACCTCGGCCTCCTCCAGTGATATCTAAAGGATTCATGCTGATTTTCTATAGGATGACGTGGCTCGGAGAAAGCCACACTATTGAGAATCTACGCCTGTGGTTGATCCTTCCACTTTTGTTGCTTAGGCCACTCTATCCACTCCTTCTGTGGAACAATCAGTTATACCCCAGCCTTCCTCAGTACCTTCTGCTTCCACTATTGTTCCTACACCTACCCCCACTCCTATCTCCTTCCACTTGACCCAGGCCATGATTTATTAAATTGTAAATCTTGCTCGGTTTGCGGATGTGAGGGTTGCGACGGTTGAGAAGGACTTTCCCTAGAAGATTGATAGGGATATTGAGGTTGTCTTAGCCCCTTTGAGAGTTAGGTTGGCTTAGTGAGAGGCCATTATTGAGGCACATGGTGTACGATTGGATAACCTTAGGGCGATAATGGAAAAGTGAGAGAAGGTAGAGGGTAGTTAAGGTACCTTGACTCAGATGAGGGCTACTATTGGTAGTCTAAGGGGTTGATGTAGACCAGCTGTGGTCTATGGAGATCTCTAGGCTGTGAGGTAGGGTTCCTTTTCTTGATCCGCCCATGACTGTACCTACTCCTATGCCTAGTGTTGATGTTCCTTCTGGTGTGGCTAAATTGACAAGTGTTGATGATACCATAGTTATTTACACTGGTGATGAGAGAGAGGATGATAGAGCCGATGATGAATTGGTTGAGGAGACTGATGAGGAAGAGTTGAGGAGAGAGTAGGATAAGCAGAGTATTGTAGTGACACTGATAAAGTTGTAGGACATTGAAAAGATGATTGTCCACGCGACATTGGAGAGATATCTAGAGTATACCTCCGCAATTGGCATCAGTAGAGTCTCTTATAACTCTACCATTCCTCCTACTGACGTGCCGGGCATGCATAAGTTGAGCCTCCATTGCTTCCTCTAGTGATTATATTGCAAGGATCTGATGCCCCAAATAATGCCACTCCGCACGAGACTCCTTCACATAGATGATATCGACATGAGATTCTTTGAACTGATTCTATGACATCGAAAGATATTTAGCGTCATTGAAGATGACCCAGCTTATAAATGAATTGTTAGCAATATAAAGCAACACGATTACCCCTATATGATATCAATTTCCAATCCCCGCACCGCTAGATTTCTTGTTGCTTATTTGAATTTCTAAAGTATTTGTTTAATTGTGACCATTCATAAAAAAACCATTTTCATAAATTTGGTGGAATCATCCACCAAAATAGTATAGTTGCTATAAATGAATTAATTTACATTGCAAATTTCTTGATAGAATTCTTTGCTATATCATTCTATGGGTTTTGACCCCAAACTCTTTCTTGGGTATTGTTTATTGACTGTGACCTCATACTCTTTGGATTTGTTTTAGAGAGAAGCTTGAGCATTATCAATGGACTAAGGGGACTGCTGGCATAGTCCCATTAACTTCCAAGAAGTGATCACCTGAGTTGTCACTTCTGATGAAAGTAGAGCAGGTGCAACTGTCTCTTAAATTTGCACCTCTACCTCCTTAGTGGGGTCGAACCTGATCTCACACCTGGTTAGTAGCTGGAACGGTGGGTGTGACTCTTTTTCTCCTCTTGCCACCAACTTAACCTCTAGACCATCCTCTACAATGAGTTATTGTAATAGCAATTGGTTTGGTAACCTAGGCTCTAGCCTCACCTGAACGTGTTCTCACTTTTTGAGGAGAAAATATTTAAAGAGTCGATACCAATTAGGATCACAAAATACCAATTGGAATCAAGAAATAGCACAAAGAATAGAAATAAGTGAGTTTTCCTGATATCTTGTAGACTCTTCAAAATAAGTATAGACGTCTGTGTACCATTATCCAAGATGCTACTAGTATATTTTAGTATGATGAGTTCGACAAATTAAACATTATGATATCAAACTTGTTATAACCCAAGCGTCGTGACTGACATCCACACCTAACATGTCGTGACTGATATGTACACCAAACCCTTAATGGACAAAACAATATTAAACATCCTAACTCATGCAACATTATTGGAATCTAGGAGGAAATATAAAATAAATAAAAAATAAAGTCCAAGTCTTTGATTTAAATAAGTTGTAGAAATATAAATAAATATGCTTAGAATTTTAAAGTCATCGTTCGGAAACATCTAACTAAAATGTCAAAGAGCAGCAATAAATAAAGAATAACTAGTGTCAATGTCTCGAAAGAAAAACATCAGAAATAAGAGGGTCCAACATCCCAAACAAAAGTATATCACCTTCAGATCTGTAAAACATGGCTAAATACATGGTCTATTAGATTCCACTTGATCATAGTCTGCACTAAAATGAAAGTGCACAAGTAGCATCAGTAAAAAAATTATGTACTGGTAAGCATTATAGGGTGACTAAGATTAGTAATAGATATATAATTATAGTTAAATCAAGTAGACAATTAATTCCACATAGTGAACACGCAACTCACAAGTCATAAGAATCATTACAAGTACAAATATCTCAAGGTATAAGTGGAATGAATCGCTACTCATTATCATCCTTTAAAAATAATATAACCATCACCCACTAAATGACCATGTACACAATATTAAAATAAGCACTTAGAAAATCAATAGTGTCATGAAAATCTTATCCATCATGGCCTTGTAGTTATATAAGCATTGCATATGGCAAAAATTACCAACATATATGTCAAAATCATAAGTCTTACTCTTATTGTATACATATGCTAAAGGGTCTTAATCTTTCTCATCTAGTAATGACCTACAAGGAATACCATGTATCGTACCAACATAGTACCTGATCTAATCACACACGTAACCACTCATTTCTAAGCTCATATCGGATTTGAGCTACTCCTTATCTGAACATTAAGTGTATTCTCACTGTATATACATATCTCAGTATGCTAACCTCGCCATTTATCTCTACGGATAACACATCAAGTAGAGGATAATTGATAATGCTCAACTACTCATCCGATTATACGTGTAGGCAGTCATAAGCAAGTATAAACCCAATTAACAGTTGGGGTCGATCCCATAGGGAGTGATACGATAAAAAAATTGATTACAAAGTGAATGGAGTGTTATAATCGCTTGTAGAAGTAGCATTTTCTACACAATTAAAGTAAATGGAAGGGGTTTGATAATTAACGTCAATTTAGTTGGGGGGGGGGGGGGGAATTTGAGTGAACAATTAACAACTATGAATAAACGGGGGTAATCAAGTAGAGAGGGATCCATTGGAGTGTAATCGATTGAACGTCAATTTTGCTAAATGGGTGATTATTACTTACTAAATATCACTGAATCTTAGTGGGAAGGCAAGAGTTTAGGTGTAATAGCCATTTCTCAATCAACTATCACGAATCAAGCGAGTTCTCTCGAACCTTGACAAGCATAACAAATGTAAACAACCCAATACCTCAATTAATCTACTCTTTCAAGCTAGATTGGTAAGATTTAATTTAGACCCACTTTGTCAAGCTAAATCTACAATAACCCAATCACTACAATAATCAATTGATAGTTTAACTCTAAAACCTCTTTCTCATGCAAGCTTAGAATACTAGGCTAGAATTGTATTTGCTACTACAATTAATCAATTAAAACTCAACTATTAATTGAACCCACTTCAAATCAACATCAAAATTAGTAAATACTAACACCCATAAGCTAATTTAAGCATTCAATCACATAATAACACCCCCAAGAATGTGGGTTTTAGCCAGACATGATAAAGAGCAAGAAATAGTTACCAGCTATGTTTTCCATCAGCTTGGGTAACAATCTATAAGTCTTCAAAAGGCACAAATTGAGTTCCAAATAAAATAAACCCTAAGTCTCTACTCAAAAATTCAAAGAACAATGTTAGGGATAAAAAACCCAGAAATAGACAATATGGATACCCTCCAAAAACATTAGAACTCTGGAACTCTCTTTTTAAAATCTATTTTATATGCTTCTAGATTTTCAGTTTTGGAGCCACTTGACAGAGTAGGTCAAGCTTCGCCGACCAAGTCGGCAACTCGCCGAGTGCTCCTTTCCATCCCCTTCTTTTCTTGGCTTTTCGACACTTCCCTTTTGTGACTTTAGGTGATCAAAACTTCTATCGCCAATCCAGTTGGCAGAACTTCAAGGAATTACTCTTTCCATCGTCGAGTTATCTTTGTCGATGGGCTGGCCTACTGGAACTTTTGGTGATATGACGAGTCACTCGGTGATTCGCCGAGTGGCTTTGGTGATCATCAACCTTACTTTTCTTCAGCCTTTTAAGCTTTTTCACTCCTTTCAACCCAGCAATGTGTCACGACCCAGAAGTACCCCCGAGATGTAACATGGCTTATAGAACCACGAAGGACTCCATACAAGCCACTTATCCCTCATGACATAAAGTAGTAGAACAATAAAGAGTAAAACAACATTTAAGTCCAAAACAACTTTATAGAAAAAATGGAAGTCTAACTCATGTCTCAACATAGCCATCTATTACAGTCGAATGAAAAGTGGGCCTAGCCGATACATCAAGTTCAAAAGGAAATACAAAAGAGAAACTACAATAAGGGAAGTCCGTCTTTGAACCATGAGTACTCACCAAGCTCAAAAAGAGATCAAAGTCCAAGCTCTAGCCACTAGAATTGAAACTCTGTCTGTCGGACCCTACATTTGGGAAAAATGTAGGAAAGGGTATGCGTTAGTACAAAAATGCACTAAGTATGATAGCTATGCATAAAAAAATTTAAAACACGCTAAGAAGGACATTTCATTTCATGACATGCAATTTACAAATTAAAACATGATATACGAGGGTTAGAAAACATAAGTCATAACATCATGGTCAATGCAACCTAAATCATCTTTCAGCCTTTGAACACATATGGTATACTTCTTTAAGTTACCTTAGTTCATTAGTCATCTTGTTGCGGGAGAATTAGCCTTAACCGACATAGAGACCATGTGAGCTAAAACATGATCACCCGGTGTCTCCCATGCTGAAAAGGGGTGCTCTACTTGCCTAAGGTAGAACCATGAACATTCCTGCTTAAGTGGATCCACTAGCTAATCAACCTATGGGGGCACATAGTTCTGGGATAAGGGGATTGCTACTAGAAACCTGACCTCTACTAACAGGAGAGCTTCCATCTCACTAGACTTCTTCTAGAAACCCGGCCTCTACTAATGGGAGAGCTTCCATATCAATGTCAATATCAACTCGGTGTTAAGCATAATTCCCATGGAATAATATTTTCTTACTTATTCTCATCATCCATGGAAACAAATGTCATCTTCTCAATCCAAGCTAGTTCATTAGGATAGCTCTTGTTCATTATTCAATTAGGTGAGATTAGCCTTTCAACCTAAGAATCCTTTCTATGTGAGAAAACTATTAACATCATGGTTGTAAGTGTTTTTATGAGAATAACCTTTCATCAACACTACAACAACAACAACAACATTAGGACTTTACTCTAAAAGCACCCTTAAAATATCCACATAAGTTTCATAAGATCATGCATAACTTCATACTTTGCCCATTCAAGGTTCAAAGCTACTCTCAATCACCAAATCTAGAATTCTAGCATTAGATAGGGATTGTATCATAATTTCATGTAATTCTATTACTTCATTCTTAAGATTATAAAACTCATCTTTCATAATCTACATCCCAACTCTATGAGACCACAATTTGGAAAACATGGGGGTTTGCATGGGTTCATAGGGGAAACATCATAAATGCATTGTAAATCATCAATTCATGCATATTTAAACATAATTAAACAATTAAGATCAATAATCAAAAGAAACCATGATGTTTGAGGAAAACCGTAGCTAATTGGGGGAATTCTACCTTTCGAAATAGAGGAATTTGGGGACTCCATGGGTGGAAGGAACCCATGGATAAAAGCTACCATACATCAACTCCAATTGCCTATCTTCAATGGAGAATTTGGATCCTTGCTTCAAACCCTACCTGAATCTTCATCTTCTTCTTCTTCAAGTTCTAGAGAGAGAATATTTGAGAGGAGGTTTTGGTTTGCTTTTGGGATTTAGGAAAATGAATTATGTGGGGGTGAATTTGGGGTTAAAAAGGCTTATAAAGGGGTTTTATATAGGAAAAATGACATATTTAGTAAAAGACTAAAGTAACCCTGAAATATTAACTGACATCAGTGACCCACGGACCCCAATCGACGGACCGTGGTCTAACCCATTGCCCGTCCTAGTGGACCATCGATCATGGTCAGAAAGGTGATATTGGGATCTTAAACCACGGATCGTGGTCTGACCTACGGTCCATGGGTAGCGTCGTGGCCCTTGACCCTCAAACCCTTCCCAGGCAGGCTAACCACGCACCACACCTACAGTCTGTGGTCCACTCCACAGGGTTGGGTGGCTGACGTGGTCTAGAACCTACAACTTTCTGGAAATCTGGTATTTTGGTCTTTTTGAATATGGGGTGTTAAAATATCTCCCCCTTGGAAACATTCGTCCTCGAATGAGATTCAAACTGGTTTTAAAGGATAGGAGAGGAACTAACAACCCAACCTACGATGCAATGCATACAACCAAGGAGGGACTATTGACTCCAAGCTAAGAGATTCTCAAAACATCATAAGAGGGGTGAACTAACTCTATCAACGCATTATACATGTAATGTGCATAATTAAGGAGAAAAAATCAACTCAAAACTCATCATAATCAAATGCATCAAAAAATAAGTACTAACTATATCTAGTAATCCAATATGCATGAAATTCAAAAAAAATCATATCAAAGGAGGAACTACCTTCTCCAACTAAAAGTATGCTCAACACAATCTCATGGAGCCTTTATGCAATTCATTCTGAAAGAGCATAGCTAATGCATGTTCAACAATCAACTCATGAAGTCTATAGGCAACTCATAATCAATGTACCACCACATGAGGAAAATAAATCATAGAAGTCATTCTTTCAAAATTTAAGCTTTTACAAGAACATGCATAATCATAAGGAAATCATGGAAACACATAAATTGTAACACCCCTCAAAATGAAGTAGGATAAAGTAGATCCTCACATGGGTTTTATGCATTAATAACTTGTTAAAATAATGAAGAATAGCCTTTTAAGTCAGTTTTAAAGAGTTTGGAAGTCAAACGTCAAGGGACGACCAAGACGTTCGAAAACTAGTCTTTTACGTGTTGGTGTGTTCTAGTATGTTGTTCATGTTTTTATGTGTTGTTTGGAGTCTAAAATCAGTGGAGGTGACCCTAGTGTCTTAAGAAATGTTTATAGGGTCAAAACGTTCAGATACGATGCCCTAGGGGCCACCATAAGGGTCCCCGAGGAGGACCCCAACCTTGGCCAAGCAAGCTGCCAAGGCAGCTTGAAGTTGTGCTTGAAGGGAGCATGTCCGCATCGCGGACTAGCTCCAACAAGGGCCAAAAGTTTGGTCCGTATCGCGAACACGTCGAGGACTCTACTATCTCAAAATTTAATTTCCAGAAACTTGTGGGAACACCTCCGCGTCGCGAACTTGTTTCCCGATGAAATCTGCGAAAATAGAGCTCAAGTTTGACTTGTTTAAAAGGTCCAACTAAGTGAAGGGTAGTTTGGGTACTTTGGGGAATTATTATAAACAGTTATTATACCTATTTTAGGGTATTTTAAGTTGGTTAAAACCCCAAAACCTAGAGTTAGACCTCATTTGTTAAATTGACCCTTCCCTCTCAAAAGTAGATTCTCTCAAAAACTCTATTGAAGACCTTGATGAAGCTCAAGCTAGACTATGGGTTTTCAACTGATTTCTTCTTCAATTTCATGGGTCTTCAATAATTAAGGTATGGTAACTCTTGATTCTTGAATAGCCTCTCATTCAAGGAGTTTTATCAAAGATTTTCAAAAGTGATTCAGAGACCAAAATTCCCAATTTTCAATCTAACCATGGGTTTTTTGTCAAACGATTTTCTAAATCATTCTATTGATGAATTTGTGGAATTAAGGTTTTTAAGATAGTTTTCAAAGGAATTCATGAAGAACCCATGATCTCCAAATTCTCAAAACTTGGCCTATGATATGTGTGTTTGTAAATATGATTTCTTTTGGTGAAATTATGTTTAGATTAGATTGTATTGATGTTTCCTATGATTATCTATACTTATTCATGTTGAATTGTTGGTATATTGATGAGTTGAGAATTATGGCCTTATGGGAAAAGTTATGGGTTGATCCCTTTGTTTATGGAATTGTA
>JAJOOR010029480.1:0-26951 GCA_036250505.1 Solanum acaule
TATTTATCAGCATTATCTTATTGATCACCACAAATAATTTTGTCTTATTTCTGGCCAAACAACATCAACAAACACATAATGGCATTCACCCCCCCCCCCCCCTAATAACATTATTATACTAATGTAAGTGTCATATCCTAATTTCATATAAAGAAAAATAGTTTGAGCTTCACTTAGCTCTGACCTGAAGATGTGTGCGCCTCCCCTTTGCCAGTCGTCCAACTCCCCCTCGCCTATTCCTTTTTATTTATTTATCTATTTTCTTTTTTAAATAAAATAATTATGTATTAAAAGTGACAAACCCTAGCAACTTATTCTAATAAATATGGGTCAAGTGGTATTAAATAAATTATGGGTTAGCCCATTGGCCACAAATTAAATGGAATATTAAAAACTAGTCGTCAATTAATTAACTATAGTTAAACGAATAGTTCAAAATTCTCAAACCAATTTCATAAATTGATCAGAAATGTCTGGGCCAACTATCGAAAGGGGTAAAATAGTATCCTTATGAAAATTTCCATAAATGACCTTCCGGATCATTACATTATCCACCACAAAAAACCATGTTCATCCTCTAACATAATGAAGAAGAAGGAAGAATAATCGACGTTACCAAAAGCCTGAGTTATGATTTTTCAGAGTATGTATTCATCTCTCAAAGTGAGATCCTCCTTAAGACGATTTCATCAAGATCAACTACTAAGAAATAAAATTACAAATCAGGGGTGATTACAAAGCCAAAGACTAACCCATGAACCCAATCTGAACCGAAACCCATAAGACCGTAACCCAATTATCAGGATGAATCTTTTCTCACCTAACCCACAATAACATTCTGATTCAATACTGGCTACAATTATAAGTGAACCTGAACCAACCACCAAACACTCATAATGCACAAATTATCACTGATCTTATAGAGATTCCATTCACACATCATAATCTTTCCACGGGCTTAACTTATAAAAATAATAATATTTTGACATCAAGTACTCATCAAGTGAGAATCAAATAGATATAACCAAAAGAAGACAAGATCAAGTAACCACCCAACAAGCGCTACACTCAATAATGTAGAACTTCTAACAACACGATCGAAATGCTAGACCGGTAGCTGTGATTATAAACAACCCATAAGAGCGGTAGAAATAGACCCAATGACCCCCCACATTCAATCACACATAGCACAAACATGACCTCGACTATGAGATGTATATTAAAACTATCGAAAAACTATATCTATTCACTGTAGCTTGTCTATAAGTTCTCATAAGAATTGTTGTGCGTGTAAAATCGCCGGTATAACTCTATAAAGTATAAAGTTGCCAATAGAAAGAAAGGAACGATGTATTTTATTGATTGTAAACTAAGTATATATAGATTCTGTACAACTACTACAACAAAAAGATAACTAAGAAAATGGTAAGACTTATCTATAACCTATATATAAGGAGGAAGTTACAACAGAGTCCTAAAGAGAAGACACTACTAAATCTGATACGTTATTACGCCCCCGCAAGTTGGTGGTGTCAACAACACCCAACTTGGAAAATTGTTGGACAAAAGAAGCTTTTGGAAGAGGTTTTGTGAGTATGTCAGCCACTTGATCAGCTGAGTGAAGGTGGTGAACTTCAATATCCTTGTTCTGAACTTGGTCACGAACAAAGTGAAAGTCTATGGCGACATGCTTCATCCTACTATGAAATATCGGATTGGAACAAATGTAAGTGGTGCTGATGTTGTCAAAGAAAACCTATGGAACTGCCTTAAGTGAAATCCAAAGTTCATGAAAAAGATTTGTGATCCAGTTGATTTCTGCAACAGTAGCAACCACAACTCTATACTCAACTTCTATAAAGGACCGAGATACAGAGCGTTGTTTCTTGGAAGCCTAGGAAATTGGTGTGTTGCCCATAAAAGTGATATAGCCAGAGGTAGAAGTGCGATCATTTGGATCACCAGCCCAATCTGAATCTGAATAAACAACCAAACGAGAATATGGAGCTTTGGCAATCTATATGCCATATTGGCAGGTGTGACGAAGATAACAGAGTAATCGCTTGACTACTTTCCAGTGAGAGTGGTGTGGATTGTGCATAAATTGAGAGAGCTTTCTAACAGTGAAGGCAATGTCAGGACATGTAAAGGATAAGTAGTGCAAATTTCCAATTACCCGCCTATAAAGAATACCATCAGCCGAAGGATCATTCACTGAAGCTGTCAGAATGGTAGTTGAGGTCATAAGTGTAAGAGCTCATTTACTGTCTAGCATACCAACATCATCTAAAAGATCCATAATATACTTGTGCTGGGATAAAAAAAAAAGACCACCAGTAGAAGAGATAACCTTAACACCCAAAATATAATGGAGCTGTCCAAGGTCTTTCAACGAGAAACGAGTGGAAATACCATCAATTATATGACGTACCCCATGAATCTGATTTCTAGTGATGATTATATCATCCACATAGATATGAACATAAACAGTGAATCCAAAATTATGCAAAATAAATAAGGAAGAATCAGATTAGGACTTGAAAAATCCAACAGTTAGCAAATAACTTTTGAGCTCATTGTACCAAGCTCGGGGAGCTTGTTTCAAGCCATAGATTGCTTTATTCAACTTACATACATGGGTGGAGAGACTTTGATCTTCAAAGCCCGGTGGCTGCCTCATATAAACTTCTTCCTAAAGGCTTCCTTGTAAGAATGCATTATTGACATCAATCTGATGGATTGGCCAGTTGTACTGCATCGCAATGGTAAGCACCAACCGAACAGTAACTGGTTTGATTACCAGGCTGAATGTGGAATGGAAGTCTAAGCCTGGATGCTGGGTAAATCCCTTTGCAACAAGACGAGATTTATACCTATCAATAGTACCATCAGATTTATGTTTTATATGAAACAACCACTTGAACTCAACCACATTCATCGAAGGAGTAACTGGAACCAAATCCCACGTTCGATTTCTAACAATTGCATCAAATTTAGCTTGCATCGCTTCTCTCCAGTGCGGGTGAGGACATTCTTGTTTGTATGTATGAGGAACAAAACAAGAGGAGAGTTAAACATTGACACTAAACTGCTTGGGTTTAAGGCTATTTGTTTTGGAGCATGTGACCATGGGATGGATTGAAGTTGTCACCATGGGTGAATGATCAGATGGAGTCAAAGCTAGTGCAAGTTGGAAAGGGTTATTGGCAGATGACTGAGAAAGTAGGTTGGTGGGAGGTATAGGGGAAGGGAGTGGTAACACTAAGGTACTTAGTTGTTGGTGATTTTTGCGTTGATAGGTGATTAATGGTCTGGGTGACGGTAGGGACTGAGTATTATCCGGTGCTGGTGTAACTGTGTGTGGCAATGATAGAGATGATAAAGTCTGAGAATTACCTGATGCAACAGAGACACCTTCTGATCTGGTAGACATTGAGTTGGGCAGTGGAGAGTGTACGGGTAGAGCATCTGGGAGGGGATGACAAGAATCGAAACTTCATGGTTTATTAGTCACGTGTAGAACATTAGAACAAATTTCCCAAGCGATATCAGTGCTCTGCTGGATTTTTAGATTCGAAAAAATATTATGAAAAGGATACGTGTCTTCCAAAAACTGAACATCCCTAGATAAGTACGATTTATTTTTTACGGGATCAAAGCATTGGTGGCAGTAATATTTATTAGAAAACCCTAGATATACACAAGGAGTCGATTTTGGCTCTAACTTATTTTTGGCATACGGTTTAAGCCACGGGTAACATAAACAACCAAAAACTCTAAGTGATTCATACTTTGGAGCCTCGTGAAATAAAATTTCATAAGGGCATTTATTTTGTAAATTTGGAGTGGTTAGACGGTTTATAAGGTAGACTACTTGGTGATAGGCATAACTCCAAAAAGATGAGGGCAAGGAGGCTTGATGCAACAAGGTTTTGGCAGCCTCAAGTACATGCTTGTGTCTGCGTTCAACTGATGCCACTCTTTGACGCGTTTATGGTGGTGTCACTAAGTGTTCAATACGATGAGTTTTGAGATATAAGGATACACCTTGGAACTCACCACCACCATCAGTATAGAGAGACATAATTTTGGCTTGAAATTGACGCTCAAGTAAGGGATGTAAAGCTTGAAAGACATCAAGAACTTCCTTTTTTGATTTTATAGTGAACAACCACATGTATTTCGTGTACTGGTCAACAAATAAGGCATAATATCTCTTGTTATCAATTGACAAAACAAGAGATGGCCCCCATAAATCAGTATAAATTATTTGCAATGGTCATTGACTTTGTAATGAATTTTCAGAAAAAGGTAACCTATGCATTTTATTAGAATAATACGAATTACAAATGGAAGCGGTTCTAGAATGTGAAACTGGAAGAGAAAACCGATGTAAAATCGTGTTTAAAGTACGATGATTAGGATGGCCTAAACGTCGATGCCACAAGTGTAGAGGAACGAAAACATTGCATTGAGCTGTATGATGTGCACTGCCCGACGGCTACTTATATAGCCCATCTCGATTCTGCCCGCGAAATAGAGGCACCCTCGTACTCAGATCCTTCACACAATAAGAAAAAAGAAAGAATTCAATGGATGTATGGCTATCGTGACAAAATTTGGAAACAGAAAGAAGATTATTTTTTATAGAATGAGAACATAAAGTATTGAGAAGCTTAAATTGCTGATTCGATGCACTTAAGTTAGTGTTACCGGTATGAGATATTGGAATGGTGTTATCGTCCCCCATTGCTATCTCCTCTGGACCGTGGTAGGTGTGCACATCAGTGAAGTTTTGCGCATTAGAGGCCATATGATGAGTGGTGCTTGTATCAACAATCCAAGGAGCCTGTTGAGTTGGAGATCGAGCAACATAGTTTGCCCGGGCTTGTATGTGATCATGTGATTGTGATCTGCAAACCTTAGCAGAATGACCAGGACGGTCACACAACTGACACTTCAATGTATGGTCAAAACGCTGTTGTTGGTTATTGTTGGCAGCACGCCATGGTTAAGCACGCCTTGACTGGTTGGTGTTGGGGGAATTTGCATTTGAACACCTATTAGAGGTGTTTCCTTGGCGAGGATGCATGTTTGTTTGCTGTGTAAGAGCAGCAGTAATGGGTGTTGAGAGTGGCTTCTTTGATTCTTCATGCTTGACGAAAAGTTCATGGTCAAGTAACTTCTCATAAAGTTCTAGATAAGAGATAGTAGATTCTCTTGCACGAATAGCAGCTGATATTTCACGGAATTCAGGTCCAAGTCCAATGAGGATTTTGACAATCAGTTCCTCATTGGACACATGAGCTCCAGCATTGGAAATTTCATCACAGAGAGATCAAACTTGGTATAGATAATCAACGAAATGAAGGGTTTCTTTTGCGAGGCGACCTAGACGGTCGCGCAAACTAAAGATCCTTGTTTGCGATTTGTTGGCATACACAGTGTGTAAAGGATCCCAAGCAGCCTGGGAAGTGGATGTAGCTACAACCGTAGAAGTAAGAGTTGGATCAACTGAGGACAAGATGGCGTTTTGAATTGGTTGATCTTGGCGATACCATGAAACAAATGCAAGATTTTTGATGTTCTGATTATTTTGAGCCACTGTACGAGCAGGGGCTGGGCAAGAACTGTCAAGATGGCCAAAAAGATTGTGACCACGCATAAGCATGGACACTTGTGCTTTCCAAAGGGAAAAATTGTGGCTGCTAGTTAATTTGATTGGTAACTGGGTGATAGGATTAAACTGAACAATCGTTGTATTGGCATCGGAGTTGGTTACAGTGAGGTTTGGGGCCATTTTTCTAGGAAGGGTGGGAGGGTTTCTCAATAGAAAGTTACTCGTGAGAGTTAATTGGCTCTTGATACCATATAAAGTATAAAGTTGCCAATAAAATGAAAGGAACGATGTATTTTATTGATTGTAAACTAAGTATATATAGATTCTGTACAACTTCTACAACAAAGAGATAAACTAAGAAAATGGTAAGACTTATCTATAACCTATATACAAGGAGGAAGTTACAACAGAGTCCTAAAGAGAAGACACTACTAAATCTGATGCGTTATTAGCTTCAACTATCCCAAACAACAACAAATCTTTTATAACTGAAATGAAGTATCCCAAGGATGCCATCCTACCATGAGCACAATCGCAGGATCAGTACACCTGATCCACCACTGGGGATTCACCTATAGATATGGAAACATGCGTGGCATAAGAAGTAAATCATACTCCAAATAATGTCCAAAACGAGGATGATGGTCACATAAAAATGTATAGAACCAAGGTCGAATAACAAAAGATACTCCTTCCATAGTGCCCATAGCAAACACTTCCATTCATCTGGCTCTATTTCCTTCATATTTAGCCACCTGTAATCAACCGGTTTGGTCCTTTTTACAATCGTACACATACTGGATTTATTAAAACCCCACATACTTCTCACAGTACTCCACTGAAGCCAACACACTTAATACTAACAAATATCATAACCATACCGACCATTTACCTTACTCTCAAATCGTCATGATTAGTATCAAAGTTTTCTTAGAAAACACATTGCCACCTTCAAAGATTTCAAACTATGGTTCATTCTCTTTCCATTTAAGCATCCCATGATAGATATGGGTCCCACCCAAGGTTGATAGCCCTAATTTTAAATCTGATAGTATTTTTTCATCAAGATAAAACTATTGAATCACGTTCAGTGTCAACTCCACGCAATCATTCACATACCAAGTTTCAATTACCATTCAAACCATCATATACCTCATTCCAAAACTTGGAGAAATTCTGGTCACCCCCGATAATTTTGTATAGTATGAGCATATAATCTATATTTACCATCAAGTTCTTATATAACACATCATGATAGTTTGCATGGTTCCATCAACAATGTAGTTTCAATCTCCTTGAAATCCTCATTAACCATGTAGAACCGTAGGTTCATACTGTTGCACATCCATAAGTTACCTACCATAAGTTGAAAAATCAAGTCCGACATAACCATATAGAATCTTCCACACATCAATTTTTTGTCACCCAAACAAAAACTCAATCTTCATAAAAATCGATGATAAACCGCTAGTAACTCTATGCCAAACCAGTTCACATCTCACAGTCATATGTGAGCTCATAGGCAAAAGTCAATACAACTTGAACTACAAACAAAGGGTTTGTACGAGAGGTTATATTCCTTCACTTTTCTTAAATTCTTCCCTTGATGCAAATTATAAATATCTTGAACTTCTCAATACACGAGACTCTTGCTCTTTTCACTAATTTGCTTACTAATCTTATCCTTTGACTAACAACCCATGAAATTTTACCTTATACTCTGAACCAATACTTTTAAGTAAAATTTTATTTTAGGTTCTTTAACAATAAAAATAAACAAACTTTACGATCCAACCATGCACAAGTCCTTTGAAATGGTCAATACTCAATGTGATAGATCATTTCTTACATTACCAATCCATACCTTGACAAACATACTACCACAAACATAGACTTACAATGAAAGACTTAAATTTGGATTTCAACCATACCAGTTACCAACTCGAAATTACAAAAGAACTTATCACCACACTCGAGCCGAACGCCTGTAGACTTCTTTCTCAAATCTTATCCAATAGTTTTTTTAACGCATATGAATGAAACATAATATTATCACCTTCACCAGAGCAAAAGAGATAGAACTATGTGTCGCTGAACCTAATTCTGCACTCCCTCTGAAGATACATTTTTGGCCCTTGCAATGAGATCATTTCTCTCGCCTCCTTTCGTAGGCTACACTAAATCCCACTAATTATTTACATTATGACTCTATATCCTTTCGATTTCATTTGAGTGGTTTCCCAACATGTCACGACCCGCACCTACACCCTAGATGTGGCCGGCACTCAAGAACTATTGCTATAAGTCTGTAGAATACTCAAAATAAAAGTAAATACAAAAAGTAAATACAAAAACTCCTCAACTATGTCTATCTATGAAGCCTCTACTATTACATAATGATATCGGGACAAGACTCACGACATCTCAAAACTACTAGTTGTAAGATAAAGGTGAAGTCCTCCTGAATATAAGAAGGCTCACTAAAGCTGATTGGAATATCACATGACCCCAACGAAAAGCCTAATGATGATCCTGAATACATGTATTAGCATTATGAAACGATGCAGGCCAAATGGCTCAGTACATGGAATGTACGAGCATATAGGGGGAATTCTAAAGCAGAAACATAAGCTTGAACTGATGGAAAAGAAACATACTTACCTCTTCTGAACTCACTCAACTCAACTCAATAATAAGATACTCAACTCAGTGAAACATAGTTCAAGTCAACTCAGAGAAAATAGGGCTCAACTCAATAGTAAGATGCTCAACTCAGTGAAACATAGTTCAACTCTGATTACTCAAGGATAAAGCAACAATAAAAGATGCAATATATGGAAAGCTTTTAAAATAGTAGATAACAACTTAATATATTGAAGAATACAATAATAACTCAATTTGTATATAAAAATACAATACAACTCTGTGGGAGTTCTCTAACCGACAACTATAACTATCAGCTATATGATGATACAACGTCTAGCCTACACTGCCAGAAATGACCTATACTTTCCCGAGGTATAGAACTTACTACTAAGTGGATCCACTAGTCTATGCTAAAAGTATTAAGGAATCATCTAAAAAGTATGACCCTTTGTACCCACGTTGGCAACATGGTTTATGGGGGATGTGAGTTGTTAGAACTCTCCCCCATATCAGTGCTCAATAATACTCCCAAAATATATCTAGCTCATATGTTTAAAAATACATAACTCTTTCCATGTTTTAAGATTATTACTCAAAAATCCCTCTTAAAAGAGATGATACTCAAACTGCTCAAAATTCTTTTGGAAAGCTTAGTTTCCTCCTCCTTTAAATGTGAAAACATTTACTCTTGGGAATACTTAGTTCCCATATATTCATTTTGAAAAAAATGAACTTAACTCTACTCTTTCTCAAACTCAAGTGCTCAAGTTTTAAAACAAGTTTAAAGCGATTGTAAAAGACATCTCAAAATAGGGTTCATGCCGAATTATGGGCGTGAACGACTCACTTCAAGGTTTTCAATAACCATACATAGAACTCAATACTTGGAACTCAAGAACTCAATGATACTACTCATCTCGAAAATGCTTGACTCAGAGGGTTCATGCGGGATTATGGGCATGAAAAACTCAACTCAAGGACTTTATCATACTACTCATTTCAGGAATGCTCAACTCATAGGGTTCATGCGGAATTATGTGAGCATGAACAACTCAACTCAAAGACCTTCATGGGTAACATGTAGTAGTCCCAATACTAGAAGTATGACCTCAAAGGGGTTAGGAACTCAATACTCAAGACTTAGAACTTGAAGATAGTACTCCTCTCAAAGATACTCAACTTATGGAGTTCATGCGAAATTTATGGGCATGAACGACTCGACTCAAGGGTCTGCATAACAATATGGAACCCATGTATACGACTCTTCTCATTCTCATACTTACTTCCCCAAAACTTAGCTCAAATCTATAGTTGATCTCAAAGGATTCATGATATAACTCAAAGACTTTGTTGAACCATTATCTTAACTCTTTCTTTATTTGAATTATGAATTCAAGACTTATGATTCATGATATGAAGGATCTCCATGATAATGTAGACTCACGAATACATTCCCCTCATTCTCGTACTCACCTACTCGAGTCTTGAAACAAGTTATTAGAAATTATAGAAGAGTCCTCAGAAGGACGCAAAGGAACTTTCTCAAAATGTTCAAAAGAACTCTCAAGACTTAACTCGTAACTCTACCTTGAATTTGAATTATAAATTCAACGTTATGATTCATGTTATGAATGATTTCTAGGTGTTTTAGAAGTAGTTTAGAGTGTTTGGAATCAACAGGGAGTAAAGGTACACTTTAAAAAAACTTAGGCGGGTAAAGCGATGGAAAAATGGTGGGGGCAGGCAACCCTGGCGCACTGCTGGTGTGGAATGCCAGCCTCTAAACTTCAGAGAACACTTCCTGGCGCACTCCTGGGGAGCTCTTCCAGCCCCCTCTAGCGCATGCCCTCCCCCATAACAAACTGACGAATTTTTCTTCTTCGGTTTTTGGCTCTAATTCACCTATAATCGAATGGTTTCTTCCTAACTTACTTAGATTCGAATACCTAACATAAGTACACAAAAATCTACTAAAAAAAAACTCTCAAACTACTAACTTTCATCTCAAGAACTCATCGAAATCCCAACAAAACAAGATTTAAAATGAAACTTCAAGAACACTTATCAAGAAGTCATCAAGAACATAGATTGCTCAATATTTATGGATATATTCGCAAAAGAAACTCATGATTGGCGTGTGGGTGAACGAACCCAACACTATGGAAGCTTACATACCTCAAAGAACTAGGTTCTTGGCGAAATCTAGAATTTCTTGAATGAACGCTTGGAATTTTGAACTTTTTCTCCTCTTTGCTCTTCTTGAACTACCGTAACTAATTTTAGGAATAACTAAAACTGATTCCAATTAGTTTAGACTCCTAAAACCTTACCAGAAACGCTTAAATCCGATTGGGTAAGGAAAAGACCAAAATATCCCTCATATTTTTGGGTAACTTTCCTTATTTGGACAACCTGACTTCAGAAGAGAATATCTCCCTCATACGAGCTCAAAAATTAGCAAAATCGGCGGCGTTGGAAAGAGGATTCCAAGACCTTTAATTTGATATCTTATGGGTCTCCTAACTCTTCCCGTGCTAAAAGTTATGGTCATTTGAAGTTGACCCAAAACTTTAAAAGAACTGAGGAATGAGTTGAATGAATTCTCTTTAATTCTTTTTGGTACTCAAGATGCTATATCTAGTAACCCAACCTTAATACTTAAGAAATTTTAAATCCCTCGGTAAAATCTTACTCACAACGAAACATGGTTAGAGTCTTAGTTAAAAATAAAATAAAAATCTAGGGTGTTACACAACACCTCATACATTTTCCTATACCACCACACTACTCCCTAAATAGTAGCAAACCACAACCTTAGATACTCGCAAGTCGTGATTACCATACAAAATTCATTTAACCTACAAACCTTATCATAAAGTCGCATCCTATTCTTAATCCAACACGAACTCTTATTACCATTATGTTCAATAGATGTTGTCATACACATGAAGTCAATATTATCATTGACATGACACCTTAGACTCAATCATATTAACCAAATTCAAAGGACTAACTCAATTTTATAGACACTTTTTTTTCAATAAAATCTTCAATTACCTTCACGCAAGTATACTCTTTGGGACTTTCTGTACCCATAAGCTTATCATTCCGATATCGTTACAGTCCCTTGGAGCTTACAATGAAATCACCCGTCCTCATCTAGAATTCTTGAGATACACTTTACAACCTAAACGCATTAATACCCTACCAGATCCACCACCAAAATTTCTCTTATAAACAATGCTTAACAAATTCGTCCATAGTAACAAGCGAGTGGTTTTCTCAAATATGAATGCAACATCAAATCTCATTATACGAGCATGTGATACAACTGATAACTCCTTAAGTAGTTATATTCACGCTTAACAGTTGACGTATCCATTTCCATATACCACTAATACCACATCATGAAAGTCCGTTAGATCCACCACTAGAACACATCACACCTACCGAGAAGATTGTACCCAAATAGCTCACACATTTCTACCCGTTGAGTAGTTGTAGTACATTACCAGATCTATTTGGTCTCTAGCACAACACACTATGCATTCTTTCATAGATCAGGTCAATAGCCTAAATAACACTCCATAAGTCTAATCAAGTAAACATAAATACCATTGTAGTAGTCGTTTCATGACCCTCTTTGACATGCACTCAATCTATGAAATTGTAGTAGAGATTCTGATCACAATTGGCGCAACATCATTGTCATCATTTGCTAAGCAACCCATATATGTTGTGGCCACTTTACTAACTGTAGTTTCCAAAGTTACCATATTCATTATCTAGTAGTCCCTTTAATCATTACTCTTTGAATTATCGAACCACTCCAAATATCGTATATGCCAAACAAAATATTGTTCGTGTTGATGGGTAACTAACCCAAAAAAGATAATATGCTCATGAAGTATCTCAAACCATTGTTTAACCTCATCATTCAGATATCCTCAAAATTCTTCGTCAAGCCATCAACTAACTCACCTTCTCAACTCACTGAACATTCTGAATGTGACCACAAAAACTTTCCGTAAGTCTATCACTTCTGAACCAAATCTAACCTCAAATCCATACACGATACTAACTACTCGCATGAAGAACCACACACAAGTCATCACTATAAGTGAGAGAGTGAAATGAAGAGATAATAATCAAAACAATCAAAGGAAGCATGATAAATATTCAAGAAGTGAAGATTTTTCCTGAAAGTCACCATAGCCTCTCGAAGATATCCAATAGACGTCTCTGCACTTAGCCTCGAGAGTCTACTAGACTTGGTGTGCGAACACATGAGACCTATGAACCTGGGCTCTGCTACCATTTTGTCACGACCCAAAAATGGATGTGATGACAATCGTCTTATTCCACCAGACAAGTCAGTCTAAAACCCAACTATTATGATAAAATATGGAAATACAATAAAAATAAAAGTTTAATACACAATTACTAATGCGGATAATAAGTCAACTTAACTAAATCCCAAAACCTAGTTGCCACATGCATAAGCCTCTATTGTTACTGTATAACAATAGATTTAAAAAAAATATGTAAGTCTCAAATGATATTGTTTCTAGAATAGAACAAGATCATAAATAGGAGTGAAAAGGTCTGCTGAGATGACAATCAACTACCTCACATATCTCTATGGGAAACCTCGGTAAAGAAGATAAGAGAGAGTATCATGAAGATCCGGGCTCATAACCTACACAAATGTAGAAGTAAGGGGCGAGCACCAAACCAAACGGTACTCATCAAGTGAACTCCTAAAGACAAGTTAAGAATATAGTATACGAGTACTCCTACCACCCCAATGAACATACATAACTACAACCTGCATAAAACTAGTCCAACCTAACAGTTTACAAATAATATAACACATAGATCAATGACAACACTTCGACAATTTTAGATCAACAATACACGATATCAAGTTCACTAATCACAAGTTCCACAGAAAGGCACTCACAAATTCACAAATAATAAAGATATCCAATACGATGAAATGTAATGTCAAGTATAGTGATGCATGTCTTATCTAGTGATACACACTTGCTGTCTCTTAGTCTAGGAACCATTGGGGACATATTTATCCAAGCATCTCTCGTGGTGTGTGGCATGACCCTCGATAATAAAATCCACCGCGGGTGCAAACGTCCCTCAATAATAGAATCCATCATGACATGTGACACGTTCCTCAAATCATAACATCCATCGCGGCGCCCAACACGTCCCTCGAAATAGTACATCCTCTTTAATTTCTTATTCTTCCTCAATTCACATAACACTTGTCACAACCATATCTTAGAACCAATGCAAATCACATGTTCACACAAATAATGAGAAGATGATCATTTTCATAATAATGTACAACGCACAACATCACAATCGTGATACAATATCAACAATGAATCAGTAACCCTTTCAAACCATTCTCGTCACATCACATACCAATAATTAGTAACATTTTCTTTATCACAAATCTTTCATAATTAGAATTATTTGATATGGACAAGTAAAACCATCAACAAGTCTCATTACTCCCCCAACACAATGACAATGAAATACACAATTCTATACACTTAAAAAGGGTTGAGAAATCCACTTGCCTCAAATAATCAAACAATCACTCTGAGACTTGAGCCTTCCCCTTTCGCTGGGCTTTCAAATTAATGCAATCTATTCAAATAAAAAATCATAATAAGATTTTGAAACTAGCAACACCAATATTACTAAATGTCTAGCCTAGATCCAAAAGCTCACCCAAATCTATAATCAAGTTCCTAATCTTGATGCTAATTAACATGCCAAGCCTCATATTTCCTAATTTCAAAGTTACAGTTAAATCTCAATTTCTCCAAATGTAATAAATCTAATATTATTCATATAATACATTACATCTAATGATTAATTATTTATCTCAATATGTCAAAACTTGAATCATAATGTGATAAGCTTATGAAATTTTTCAATGGAAATCTGGATTAGGCCGTCAGGATCCTTGGACCAGGAATTTAACTTGCAAATTGACCTATTTTAAACAAAAATAAACATCATAATCACTTATCCTTAATGATTCACCTATCATTGGCATCATTAATTCCTATTCACTATTTGTCAGCATTATCTTATTGACCACTACAAATTATTTTGCCATATTTCTGGCCAAACAACATCAACAAACACGTAATGACATTCACATGTTTGCCCCTTAATAACATTATTATACTAATGTAAGTGTCATATCCTAATTTCATATAAAGGAAAATAATTGGAGCTTCACTTAGCTTTGACCTCAAGAAGTGCACGCCTCCCCTTTGCCAGTCGTCCAACTCCGCCTCGCCTATCCCTTTTTTCTCTCTTTTATTTTCTAAATAAAATAATTATGTATTAAAAGCAACAAACCCTAATAACTTATTTTAATAAATATGAGTCAAGTGGTATAAAATAAATTATGGTTTAGCCCACTCGTCACAAACTGAATTAATTATTTAAAAGATACACATCATTTAATTAACTCTAGTTAAACGAAAGTTCAAAATTTCCAAATCACCTTCACAAACTAATCAGAAATGACTGGTGGAAAATATTGGAAGGGATAAAATGGTAACCTTACGATAGTTTCTGAAAATGACCTTCCGAGTCATTACAGTATAGGTAAGACAACTCTTGCAAAAAAACTTTATGATGATTCATATATTCGTTCTCGATTTGATAAACATGCATGAGTCACTATCTCCCAAGAATACAATGAGAGACAAATGCTTCTCGAAGTTGTCTCTTCAATAACTGGAAGCAATCAAGAGATGAGTGATGATCAACTATTGGAGATTGTGTATAGCGGTCTTAAAGGAAGTATATTTCTAATTGTTATAGATGATATTTGGAGTACTGAGGCTTGGGACAAAAATTCAAAGAATATTTCCAAACGATGACCGTAAAAGCCGATTTCTGTTAACCACTATATTCAAGTATGTCGTTGATTATGTCAGTTGTCTTGATTTTCCATATCATTGTAAATCTTTTCTAAGTTTTGATGATAGTTGGAATCTATTCACCAAAAAATTATTCAAAAAAGATCCATGTCAGTCTCACTGAAGGAGAGAAAGAGAAGATAAATATGATAATAGAGAGATAATTCAGAGAAAGGGAGCAGATCATTTCATTCAGCAAAAGCTTACTACATATATAGATACATAAAGTGGTGTCAAATCCCCTAAATCCTATAAATTGACTCCTTGTTTTGTGCTTAAATCAAGCTCCACCACATATTACAATATGTTCTACATTCTAGAACTTTGTATTAAAATTAATTCAAAAGTTATAACAAAAATATCAAGACAAAAGTACTAACATGACAACACTTAGCATCACAACAACCTTCATCACTCCTCCTTGATGCAAGTGCTGCTGGATATTCCAAGCTTAGCTCTAAGAAGCTCAAATCTTTATTTCTACAGTGCCTTTGTAAGAATATCATCTAGTTGATCTTCACCACAACAATACAAAACATGCACTTCATTTTCCCTTTCAGCTTCTCGAATGGAATGGTATTTGATTTTAATGTGTTTAGTATTTCCATGAAAGACTGGATTTTGTTATCACAAAGGACTTCAGTTACTTTGCTTGGATGAAACCCCAAGTCAATCAAGATTTTTCTCAACCATAAAGCTTGATTAACAGCACCGGAGGTAGCAACATACTCCGCTTCGCTATTGATTGAGCCACAAACCCTTGCTTCTTTGTGCACCAACAAATGACACTTGATCTGAGAGTGAAATAATATCCTGAAGTGCTTTTCATATCATCTTGCGACCTAGCCCTGTCACTGTCAGTAAACCCCAACAATTTCATAGATGTGGTTCTTTTATAAAAGACACCATAATCAATTGTGCCTCGAATGTACCTCAAAATTCTCTTGACTACTCTGAGATGAGTTTGGCTGCTTTGAGATGAGTTTAAGTTGGTAAATACATAAACCTTGATACCACACTTGTTGCGTACATAATATCAGGCCTCATGGCTGATATATACAACAAGGAACCAATCAAACTTCTATATATCGAAGCATTAACCAAACCAAACTCATCCTCCTTCATCAGTTTCTCTCCTTGAACTGTAGGCGTACTTACTAGTTTGCATTTGTCAAGACAAAACTTTTTCAATATTTCGGTAGCATATTTCTTCTGAGAAACGATGATTCCTTGAGAAGATTGATTTACCTTGATTCCCAGGAAATAAGTAATTTTTCCCAGATCATTTTATTCAAAGACCTTCAGTTGCTCCCTGAAGTTTGTGATAGACTGTTTGCTGCTGCCAGTCACCAACAGATCATCAACATAGAGATAAACTAGGAGAAAATCATCATTTTGAAGTCTAATATACAGGGTTGCTTCATTGCAACTTCTCTTAAACCCCAAATTCAGTAAGTAGCTACCGATTTGTGCATACCAGGCCCTAGGTGCGTGTTTCAAGCCATAAAGAGCTTTTCTTAGAAAATATACTTGGTCTCCAGCCCCTCTAAAACCTTTAGGCTCTGTACATAAATTTTCTCTACAAGGTACCCATTAAGGAAGGCGGACTTAACATCCAATTGAAATACTTGCCAACCTTGGTGTGCTGCAACTGCAAGTAGCAATCTAATGGTATCAAACCTTGCAACTAGTGAAAAGGTTTCATGAAAATCAATTCCATGTTGTCGCATATAGCCCTTTACAACCAGCCTTACTCTTTACTTGTTGAGTGTTCCATCTGAATTCAGCTTAATCTTGAACACCCATTTAGTTCTAAGAGTCTGCTTGTTAAGAGGCCTATGTAACACCCCGTATCCTAGACAGAGCAAATTGCAGATTTCTAAAGTTGCAGGTGCCAACGACATGCACCACCCATGGTCTGTAGGGTGATCAATGGACCGTAGGTGGGGTCCGTGGATGGCCACCTGCAGCACTACTTAGAAACAGTCCAGAAAAATATCTAAAGGTCGACCCAAGGTCGGACCAATGGATCATAGGTCAGACCACGGGCCATGGATCCGACCCCTCAATAGCCCCTTTTTGAAGCCAGTCAACGGTTCATAGAACGGTCCATCGGTCAGTCTGTCGATTGGCCTTAATAGCTTTTAAGCCAGGGGTTGTTTGTTCTTTTCCATATGCGTTGGACCCCTAAATTACGTCGTTCAACCCCTAAACTACGTAATTTTAGTCAGTTTTAGCCTTGTAACTTAATTAGAACTTACACTAGTCAACTCATTCTCCAAAAAATCATCAAGTTGAACAAAAAGAAGGAGAAAGAGTTGACCAACCCTCTCCAAGAATGCATCAAGGTTTCCTTCAGTTCCAACCCCGAAATCGAAATATTTCTCTGTGAATTTCGTCACCAGGTAAGTGGGATTTCACTAGTGGGTTCCCTTCGCCCATTAGGTCCCTATAATTCACTAATATTCTTGATTCTCTATATCATGTTAGACCTATGGTTTCTAGAATTTTAGAATTTTAGAATTTATGTTGTGATTCAGTTGTTAGACTAATCCAAATCAAATTATCATGTTTTCGTAGAATTATTGCTTAGTTCTTTGCATAAAAACTCAGAACCCTAGTTGTGTAGATTCATTTAGGTCATGGATTACACTTGCTAGGTCAGTTTATTCAGATATACATGCCTCAGTTAAGAATGTTTAATTATCAATACATTAATGTTGTATTTTCAGTAAGCATGTCAGTATTTTGATCTATTCAATATTACAAAACTTAATTTATAATGTATTATTTACACAATCAGTTGGGAGTAGGCTTAATACGAGTGGACTAAGGGTCAGTCACCCTCACAGTCCCAGAACTACGTATCCCCGTAGGTTTATAAGTCTCCTCTGTGGGCATCAATGTAGTGATCACGCCAGTCATGCCTCTATACCTCTAGTAGGGTATATTGGGTCCTCTCGATGGGGCGTATACATCGGACTCCATGTTTAGCTCACGTGGTTTTATGTCGGTTATTAGTAGCTCCCACAGTCAGATTATATTGCATCGACCATGTTACCAGCTATAGTACAATATGTTATAAACTTGGTCGATGCATTCAGTTTAGTTCACATTCAATATTTTCAGTATAGTTTTCATGCTCATGTTTTATCATTGTTCAATATGATTTGTTTAGTTATGTATATTGTTTAGCTTATTTTTATCCTGCATGCTCAGTACCTTCAAGTACTGACTTATACTCCACACTACATCTTCTCGTGATGTAGGTTCTTCCTTAGCATTCAGATCACGCATAGATCGGTTCTCGATCTCCAGTTCAACAACATCAGTGATAAGTCCTCATTCTTCGAGGATGATTGACATGATTATCTTTCTACTTTCAGTCTTTAGTTTCAGTTTTACTAGATTTAGCTGGGGCCTGTCCCAGCATCTCTAGTCAGTAGAGGCCTCATTTCATACATAGTTAGATTCAGTTATAGCTTTGGAGTTTGATATTTCAGTTGTCATTAAACTCATAGTTTATTTATGCAAATAGGAATGGGTATTCCCCATCATTTCAGTTTTATGATGATTTACGCTTCAACACAGTACTTTCTTAATTCAGTATCTTTAAGTATGGTTATGATATGACATCAGGGTTAGCTTGGGGTCACTCATTATCCCAGGTCCCATGTCTGCACCCTAGGGATAGCTTCAGAGAGTGACAAACTTGGTATCAGAGCATTAGGTTCAAGAGTCCTAGGATGTCTGAAAAGCCGCACTAAGTAGAGTCCTTTTCATGGGTGTGAAGTGCACCATATCTAAAGAGAGGGAGGCTACGAAGTGTTTTAGGAAAACTTCACTTTCTTGCCTAATCTTATCGTGCGTAAGGTATGATCCAACTTCTCGTTTCTAATTTGACGTTATGCACTTAAGATCATGCATCCTTGTAGAAGCTTACGCAAGGAATGCTAATGCACGCAATACTAATGCAGTTCCTCTATTCCCAGACCTAGAGGTTTCGAACGCAGAGTTTCAGAATGCAATTCAGCTTTTGGCTCAGAGTGTAACCAACCAAAACAATCAGCAAATTCCAGTTCCTACTAATAGAAATGGTGGATCAGTGGAAGCTAGAGTTCAATAGTTTTTAGGGATGAATCCACCTGAGTTTTTAGGTTCGCAAGTTTGTGAGGACCCACAGAACTTCATTGATGGGGTTAAGAAAATATTTGGAGTGATGTAAATGACTCGTAGTGATAGGGTGGAATTGGCATCCTACCAGCTTAAGGATGTGGCTCACATATGGTTCACTCAGTGGAAAGACAACAGGGGCTACTTTGTCTTTGTAACTCTCTTTATAGCAGTAATCTTAGGTGTCAGTCCAGAAACTCTTTCAGAACCCTTCTTAGGCTCTACTCCAGTTGGTGAACCGTCATAGCTACACGGGTATACAGAAATTGCCTTGTCACAGTCTCTCAGAAAGTCACCTCAACAGATCTTGTAGAGTTAGAAATGGTAGACTTTGATATCATTCTAGGCGTGGATTGGTTACATTCCTGGTATGCATCAATCGATTGTAGAACTAGGATTGTTCGTTTTCAATTTCCAGATGAGCCAATCTTAGAATGGAAGTGTAGTAGTTTAGCACCTATAGGTCGATTCATTTCTTACCTTAAGGTAGAAAGATGATCTCTAAGGGTTATCTATATCATTTAGTTCGGGTTAAGGATTCAAGCTCCAAAACCCAACTCTTAAGTCAGTTCCAGTGGCAAATGAGTTCCTAGAAGTGTTTCCAAAAGATCTTTCCGGAATTCCTCCCAAAAGGGAAATCGACTTTGGAATTAATCTCCTTCCAGATACCCAGCCTATTTCTATTCCTCCTTACAGAATGGCTCCAGCTACCTAAGGAATTGAAAGTGTAGTTGAAAGACCTTCTAGATAAGTGCTTCATCAGACCTAGTATTTTCCCATGGGGTGCACCAGTGTTGTTCGTGAAAAAGAAAGATAGTTCCCTCAGGATGTGCATTGATTATAGACAGTTGAAAAATGTCACAATCAAGAATAAGTATCCTATCCCAGGTTTGATAACTTGTTCAACCAATTTTAGGGTGCTAGTCATTTTTCGAAGATAGACCTCAGATCCGGTTATCATCTGCTCAAAGTCAGAGATAGTGACATCCCAAAAATAGCCTTCAAAACTCGGTATGGTCATTATGAATTTGTAGTTATGTCATTTGGACTAACCAATGCTTCTGCAGCTTTCATGGATTTGATAAACAGTGTTCAAGCAGTATTTGGACTTGTTCGTTATCATCTTTATTGATGATTTCCTCATTTACTCTAGGAATGAGAAAGAAAATGTGACTCATTTGAGGGTTGTCCTGTAAACTCTCAAAGATTGCCAGTTTTTTTTTAAGTTTAGCAAATATGAGTTTTGGTTGCAATCAGTTGCTTTCCTTTGGCATATTGTGTCTAGTGAAGGGATCCGAGTGGATTCTCAGAAAATAGAAGCAGTGAGACAATGGCCCATACCTACCTCTCCTATAGATATTAGAAACTTCTTGGGTTTAGCGGGTTATTATAGAAGGTACGTGCAAGGATTTTCATCCATAGCTTCTCCATTGACTAATTTGACATAGAAAATGGTTAAGTTTCAATGGTCAGATGAGTGTGAGAAGAGCTTGTCAGAACTGAAACCTAGGTTGACTACAACTCTTCTTTTGACTCTGCTAGAGGGTTAAGACGGTTATGTGATCTATTGCGATGCATCCAGAGTCGGCCTAGGTTGTGTGTTGATGCAGCGAGGTAAGGTTATAATGTCACGACCCAAGGGTACCCCCTTAGACGTAACAAGGCACACAATCCCCCTAAAGGCACCATGTAAGCCATTTCGCATATCATCACATACATAAAGAACAATAAAGAGTAAAAATACATTTCAAGTCTTAAGAAGTTTTCATAAAAGCAAAGTGAAAGTCTAGACATTGTCTCATTTATCCATCTATTACAATCGAAGTCTCAGATAGGGTCACAACCCTTACAATAGAAATTCGAAAGTCTAATACAATGAAAGAAAATGACCAACAAGTTATCACTCGTCCTCAGATCCAGGAAGACTCACCACAAGCTAAGAGAATAGTTGATCTAAGCTTGTATCAAAGAAATATCACCTCAAACACTAAAACCTATACTTTGTAGAAAAATGTAGAATAAATATGGGTTAGTACAAAAATGTACTAAGTATGGTAGCTATGCATGAAAAACCTTGAAACATGCTAAAAAGGACATTTTAGTTGAAGACTATGCAATTTACCAAGTTTAAGAATCATCATGAAAATAAGTGCAAATCATCAGACACAAGTATATTCAACATATTGATCATTATGCCATAATGGAAACATACCATAAATACCCTTAAAGCCTCCTTGTGCAATGTATGAATAAGATCCCATACTCCTACCCGTACTAAGGAAAAATTATTGAGTAACTATAGTACATAACTCATATTCTAGTTCATTTTATCATAGTGAGATTAGCTTTAACCGACATAGACCATGAGAGCTTAATCATGGAATCATGTGTCTACCCCACACCGAAAAGGGGTTGTCCTACTTGCCTAAGGTAGAACAATACTATTAGCTTAGGTGGATCCACTAGCTAAAGACCTATGAGCGCACATAGTTTATGGGATAAGGGGATTGCTACTAGAAAACCCGACCTCTATTAACGTGAGGGCTTCCATCCCAAGATATTGTTCCTAGAAACCCGACCTCTACTATCGTGCTACTTCCATCTCATACTATCCACTCGGTGCTAAGCATCATTCCCATTGAGTTTATATTAAGTCTTGACTTAAATTGATAATTATGGAAGAGTGTCTTGACCCTCTATCCAACAAACTCATGCTAAAGCTCCTAGATTTAATAGGTGAGACTAATCTTGAAACCTAAGAATCACTATATGTGACAAACCTTTCACATTACATGGTTTTCATACCTAAGTGTGTACATGAGGATAATCATCCAATCAACAAAACAATTAGATAATAGTATATTCACTTTACTCTCAAAGCAATCTAATTGTATACACACAAGTCTCATACACATAGCTAATTCTCATGTCTTGCCCTTCAAGTACTATAGATCACATTCAACCAACCTATCTTGAATTACTACATTAGATATGGATGGTAACATGATTCAAATAACTAAACTACTACACGTACAATTTCATAGTATTCATCTTACTATAATTCATCCACATCAGAAGTCACAAATTAGGGTTATGGGGATTTCATGGATTCATGGGAGATTTTATCATAAAAACCATAATAATCAACAATTCAATAATAATATATGATAATTAAATCATTAAAATGTGTTTAGAAAGAATCCATGACTTAAAGTGAAAACCCTAGCTTTTAGGGGATTTCCTACTTTGAAATTGAGAGTTTGAGGGCTTCATGGTTGAAAACATTCCATGAATCAAAGACTACCATACAATAGGTGAAGAAATCCAACAAAATCGTATGAAAAAGCCTCCTTCTTAAAGCTCTAACTTGATCTTCTTCTTCCTTGGGGTTTAGAGAGATGATTTTGGAGAGGGTTTTGTTTTGATTTGGGGATTTAGGAATTACGATTTTAGATGGGTTAATTTAGGTGGTAAAAATAATTATATAGGTGTTTAAAATAGGCTTAAAATGACACCACATAACTATTAATTAACAAGGAAATCCCTAAAAGACCCATAGACTTAACTGCCAAATGGCAGTTTCAGGGGTGACCTACGACCCAGGACCCACGGTCTGTGAGTGGCCTCACATGGCATCCTGCACGTTTGTGGTTCAAGTGACTGCAGCCTATTTTTGAGGGGCTTGACCCACGACCCCCACCTACAGGGCGTGGGTGCACCTACTGCCCGTAGGTCCCTTACATAGGTTACTGCTTTTTGGGTAGTTTTGAGGGGGGTTTTAGGGTCCTCCTCAAGGATCCTTGGCTGGTCCTTGGGGAGTCGTACCTTGACGTCTTAACCCAAAAATATTTATTTAAAGTATCAGGAGCTATTTACAACTATAATCCTTATGTTAGGCTCTAGTTTAAGCTACTAGTTTCTGGAATGTTACATATAGCTTATGCTTCTAGACAACTTAAGGTGCATGAGAAAAACAATCCGACTCATGATCTCGAGCTTGCAGCCGTAGTATTTTCCCTAAAGATTTGGAGACATTACTTATATGGTGTTCACGTAGATGTGTTCACAGACCATAAGAGCCTTTAGTATGTGTTCACCCAGAACGAGTTGAATCATCACCAGAAATAAATGCTTGAGTTCCTCAAGGATTATGATATGAATGTGCTTTACCATCCTAGTAAGGCCAATGTATTAGCAGATGCTCTTAGCAAACTATATATGGGTAGTATAGCACATGTTGAGGAAGAAAGAAAAGAACTAGCAAAATACGTTCACAGGCTTGCTCCTTTAGGAGTTCGCCTTATGAGCATATCAGATAGTGGTGTAACAGTCCAGAATTGTCTAGAATCTTCATTGGATGTGGAGGTAAAGGAAAAGCAAGACAGTGATCCTATATTTCTTCAACTGAAAGGTGCAGTTCATCAGTACAGAGTTGAGGTTTTCTCCCAAGGGGGAGATGGTGTGATTCGCTATCAGGGTCGATTATTTGTTCCAAAGGTGGGTGAGTTGAGACAATAGATTCTTGCAGAAGCCCATAACTCCAGGTATTCTATTCATCTAGGCACCACTAAAATGTACCGTGATCTGTGGGAAGTCTTGGTGGAATGGTATGAAAAGGGATATAACGGATCTTGTGGCTAAGTGACCTAATTGCAAGCATGTGAAGGTAGAACATCAGAAACTAGGAGGTATGACTCAAGAGACAGACTACTACGTGGAAGTGGGAAGTGGTCAACATGGACTTCATTACAAGTTTACCTCGTACTCGCAGACAACATGATTCCATTTGGGTGATAATTAATAGAGCCACTAAGTCCGCACACTTTTTGGCTGTTAAGACGACATATTTGGCGGAGGACTACGCCAAGCTTTACATTAATGAGATAGTCAGGTTTCATAGGGTTCCTTTGTTTATCATCTTAGATAGAGGTCCTCAATTTACCTCTCATTTCTGGAAGTTATTTCAGAAAGGTCTTGGTACTCAAGTTAATCTTAACACCGCATTTCATATATAGACGGATGGTTATGCAGAGCGTACCATTCAGACCCTAGAGGACATGTTGAGAGCTTGTGTGATTGACTTCAAGGGTAGTTGGGATGATTACCTTCCTCTTATAGAGTTTGCCTACAATAATAGTTACCATTCCAACATTCAGATGCCCACTTATTAGGCATTGTATGGGCGTAGATGTTGATCTCCAGTTGGTTGGTTTGAAGTAGGTGAAGCAGCCTTGATAGGGCCAGATTCGATTCATGATGTCATTGAAAAAGTTCAGCTCATTAGAGATAGACTTAAAACAGCCCAGAGTCGCCAGAAATCCTATGCAGATGTAAGGAGAAGGGACTTGGAGTTCCTAATTGATGATTGGGTTTTCCTGAATGTGTCACCTATGAAGGGGGTGATGAGATTTGGCAAGAAAGGGAAGCTCAGTCCTAGATATGTAGACCCTTACAAGATTTTGAAAGAGTTTGTAAAGTGGCTTATGAGCTAGAGTTGCCAACAGAACTAGCAGCAGTGCATCTGATCTTTCACATTTTGTTGTTGAGGAAGTGTGTGGGTGATCCAGCTTCTATAGTACCATTGGATAGTGTGGTTGTGAATGATAGTCACATTTATGAGGATGTGCCAGTTGAAGGTTGAGAAACAAATAAGTCGCTTCAGTTAAGGTTTTTTGGAGGAGAGTCTGTAGAGGGAGCTACTTGGAAAGCAGAAGCAGCCATGAAGGCCAAGTATCCTCATCGTTTTCCTTCCAATTCCATTCGAGCTTGAGGTAATAGTTCCTCTACAGTTTTTCATTCATTGATGTGTAGCTTCAGTCTTAGTATCATGTTCCTTTAGGTGTACTTGAATTTTCAGCATATTTGCCTGTTCTTGGAACTTAGTTCAGTCAGATTTCAGTTTCTAGTGCTTAGTGGTAGGGTTTGCAGCTCTTTCCCTCTATTTTTAGCTAGTATAATCTTCATTCGAGGACGAATGTTCCCAAGGGGGAGATAATGCAACACCCCGTATCCTAGTCAGACCAAAATGCAGATTTTAGAACTTGCAGGTGCCAACGATGAGCACCACCCATGGACCGAGGGTGACCCACGGACCATAGATGGGGTCCGTGGATGGCCACCTGTAGCCCTTCCCAGAAACAATCCAGAAAAATGTCTAAGGATCGATCCATGACCTGACCCACGGATCCTAGGTCAGACCATAGGCCATGATCCTGGTCCGTTGATCAGACCCCTCAACAATCCCTCTCTGAAGCCAGTCAACGATTGACAGGACTAACCGTGGGTCAGTCCACGGACCGTCGGTTGGCCCCGACAACATTTAAGTCAGTGGTCGTTTGGACCACTAAACTACGTTGTTTTTGTCAGCTTTAGCCTATTAATTTAATTAGAACTTACCCTAGTCAACTTATTCTCCAAAAATTCATCAAGTTGAACAAAAAGAAGGAGAAAGAGTGAACCAACCCTCTCTAAGAACGCAATAAGGCTTCCTTCAGTTCCAGCCCCGAAATCAAAATAATTCTCCGTGAAATTAGTCAACAGGTAGGTGGGATTTAACTAGTGGGTTCCTTTCACCCATTAGGTCCCTATAATTCAGTCAGATTCTTGATTCTCTATATCATGTTAGACCTAAGGTTTCTAGAATTTCAGAATATATGATGTGATTTAGTTGTTAGACTAATCCAAATCAGATTATTATGTTTTCGTAGAATTGTTGCTTAGTTCTTTGCATAAAAACTCAGAACCCTAGTTTTGTAGATTTGTTTAGTTCATGGATTACACTTGCTAGGTTAGTTTATTCAGATATACATGCCTCAGTTAAGAATGTTTCATTATTAGTACATTAATGTTGCATTTTCAGTAAGCATGTCAATATTTTGAGCTATTCAGTACTATAGAGCTTCAGTTATAATGTGTTATTTACATAAACAGTTGGGAGTAGGCTTAATACCGAGTGGACTAAGGGTCAGTCACCATCATAGTTCAATAACTACGTGCCCATGTAGGTTTATAAGTCCCCTATGTGGGCATCGATTTAGTGATCACGCCAGTCATGCCTCTATATCTCTGGCAGGGTATATTGGGTCCTCTCGATGGGGCGTATACATTGAACTCCATGTTTACCTCACGTGGTTTTATGTCGGTTATTAGTAGCTCCCACATTCAGATTCTATTACATCGACCAGGTTACCAGTTACAATACAATATTCAGTATCTTTAAGTATGCATATGATATGATATGCAAGTAGGGTTAGCTTGGGGTCACTCGTGATCCTAGGTTCCATGTCTATGCCCTGGGGGTAGCTTCGGGGCGTGACAGTCTAGGTAGAAGTACCCATGTATTATTCTTGTTAATCATATGGAGCTCCTCCGCCATGGCAGCCCTCCATTTAGAAAGTTGCTATGCATTGTCTACACTTGTTGGCTTTAACATAGCGACATTGCATCTGCTATATATATATATATATATATATATATATCTACAATGGATCTGGTACCTCTTCTGTAAAATCATCAGAGTCCGCCTTTTCCTCTGGACGCACTTT